>JAVSBS010015471.1:29002-69878 GCA_033124195.1 Coracias cyanogaster | reverse complement strand
GAAGGGAAGGAAGGGAAGGAAGGGAAGGAAGGGAGGGAGGAAAGGTTTCTTTTGGAAAAAAAAGGCTTTTCTTTGTCTTCTTTTAGCATTGACCTTCACATCAAAAGTACAAGACCAAACCATTGTTCAGACTTGTCTTTCCCTGCTTTAAAACTCCAGTGTGGTTGTACAGATTGTCATCATCTCTCACTTCAGCTCTTGCATTTCCCACTTCACTGGCCTTCTATCTCCTCTTGCACCATGCCTATGGCTGTAGTTCACACCTGTTCAGGCTCCTTGTCCTCCTTTCAAGTCTCTGAGCAACTCTGCTTTGCCTGCAACCTGATGGGTATTTGACATTTAGCTGCAGTCCTCCCTTACTTAAATCTGTCACTTGTATGTGTTTTACAACACAGAGTGTAGAAGAAACATGCTCTGCATATTTACAGGCAGACCAAAAACTGGATGACCCAGCAAATATGACTCTAAATTGAAATTAATATAGTGCATCTGCTGTTAGATTCGGACAGGAATAAATTGCCTCCACCCTCTGTCTATGGGAAAGTGAACTGTTTCAAAGCTAGAATCTCTTTTGACCTTACTAAGAACAGAAAAAATGTCTGAGCAAGCTTAGCATAGGGCAGACACTTAGCCAGTTTCACTAAATGACCTTTACATGCTTTGCAACTTAGAGCATGGGTGGAGGTGACCCATCACCATGCTGCTTCTCCATAAGACTTAGCAATTTCTTATTGTACTGTAACAAGTGCTGGGGTATTACTTTCATGCAAAGCACAAGCAGATAAAACTCATATCTTTACTGTTTTTGTCCATGTACCTTTGTAGAGTTTTTAATCCATCACAAATGCGTGCATGCTAAATATCTAGGCAGGTAGATTAGATACATACCAACCCAAAGAGAAGCAATCACCTTTCTGTAAGAATTTGTTTGCACAGGAGATCAGAGGAAATTAATTCCAAATTATTTTTTAATGGTTTAACAAAGCAATGTAAGTACATATTATTAGGAAATCAATGTGGATATAACTTAGCTTACTTTAAATCAGTTTGCATCCATCTAGTTACATAATTTGGCTAAGTTTTCCTGATTTTTGCTGTAGAGATGGGCTCTGAGCCTTCCAGAAGTGACAGTTCTCTTTGGTACCATGTGAAGTGCTGGGGCCCAAGTTGTGGGGCCCAAGTTGGAGTTGACCTGTGGATGAGTCACAACCTAGCAGAATGTTTTGGTTTTTCTATTGGCTTCAAATTTCAGAGGCAGAACCTGGCCCACCTGTATCTCTGTGGCTCCACCCTCACCCAGGTGGTCATGCTTGGGGTGGTGGGTGAGGCCAGAATTATATTAACCAGGAGCTGGTAGGCAGGTAATACTGGTACCATAGCAAACAGCGGAGGAGCTGGGCCCACAGGAATTTGTGGTAGGACTGTCTGAAAGAAGCCTTCTGAGGGGATGTTGCTGAGTTCAGTGTTGGCCTGTGTGATCAGGCAACGGATGGCAGCATAAAATGATGGTGACTGAACCAGCACAACACCATGAAAAGCTGTGCCTCAAAATCCTAAGAACAAATGTAGTCACAGGTGTTTCCATTGAAAATTCCAGTCTGTATATAAAGAGCAAAAGTACCAAAATTCATTTTGGGATAAAAAATCTAAACACAGAAAATTTCCAGTTTTCAAAAAAAAATGTCCAGTCTGAGGAAATTTAAGAACTTATTTTTAATGTGTAACCCCCTAAAAGAAAATGTTTTCTTTTATTTTCTTTTTCTTTTCCTGATTTTTGCTTTCCAGAAATTTATATAACAAGAGAACTTTCAATTAATATAAAATATGGGAATTTTTAAGCCACTGGTTTATAAACATAAACCAGAATAAAATCAGTGAAAAGACAGAACACTTTACTCTCATTCTACCATTACTCGCATTCTTGGGACAACATATGTCAATGTCTCTGACCACCTAGAGGGGGTTTGAGCCTTGATTCTGTGATCTATTCCTAGACAAATTGCAGTACTCGAGCAGCATTGCCTCCAGACTTCTGGTTTTTAATTGTTTCTCATGTGCTTATTGCAGAACTGAGTGAAATAGGCACATCTCCTTCCACTGTATGGAAATACTCATCAGGCAAAAGAAAGCCTGAGGGATATGAATCCACATTTCCTGACACTGAGTCCAGAGCTTTACCCTTAGGAAAGTGAAATTAAAAAAAAAACCCTAGGGATTTATTTACTAAATGTATTTTTTAAATCTTTAGCTCAAATTTTGTTGTCAGGTGATAAGAATAGGAAGGACAGCCCCTAACTCTGAGAACTGCAGGGCAATTAAAACAAAGGGGAAGAACTGAGAGTGTAAATTTGCCACTAAATGATCAGGTAGAAGAAATAAGAGACCTGGTCTTCTTTATCACCAGACAAATCTTGCTGTTACGGTAGTCTCAGGTCATCTGGGACACTGGAGACTCCATAGCGGATTTAGGAATAGACCCACCAGCAAATCAAGTTATTGCAAAGGGAGGAACTTACATGACTAATGCAGACACTCAGAGTGTGGGTTTCTGCACCTGCACTGGTCACATTAGACTCATTTCACCACAGTGTATGGATACTCCAATGGCTCAGTTCATCTCATCACAGGCATCTAGTGACTCCAGTGACAGGAAAGGGAGCTTTGGTGACCAGTTAAGGTGCAGACATACTCCAGATGGGTACAGAGGACAGCAGTCTCGGCATTTCATCCTCAATCACTCACAATAGACTGTTCAGTATGTCTGAAGTCCAATGTTATGTTTTTCTTACAGTGCTTTCTGTTTTCCTTATAGAAATGAACACCCTGCAATTGTGGGGTGTAAAACATCTCATTAAACTTCAAGGATAGTGATTTCTTATTCAGAGGTAATTAAGTGAGTTTATACTGTGGGAAAGTTACAGATGGGCATTTAGTATTTCTGCAATGGTAACAAAAATGTGAACATGGAAATGTTTCCAGTTTCTGATCAGAAGGGACTTTAGGATAGACCAAAAAACGTCTCATGTTACAGGGTCATCTGTTCAAACTTTGCTAGTAAGTACTGAATAAAATGAAATCTTTTACCATTACTGATCAGTTCTTGATGGTCCTCTGTCAAAACTTCCACCAAACTGCTGATGGTATTACTTGCTAACCTGCACATGTCACTGTTCTCTGCTGCCCACGAGCTGAAAGATCGTGCAATAGCTCATTGTTTCACCTTGCACTAGGCCATGTGGGTTACAGAAGATAAGTCTCTAAGAAACAGTACTTGTCAAATCTGTACACTCTATCTGTAGATCATTCTTACATCTGGGAAAACTGGGAAAATCCCACGCCTGACATAACAAGATAATGATGAATTTGCTGTGCAGATCAACTGCACAGTACCTATGCAGTAGTTCTTCTGTAATATTGATACTTTGGCCATTCCATGTATTGAAAAACAAAGACTGAATGAAGTTTTTATTCAAAAAAGGAAATCTGAACACATTGCATCCTAGTCTCATGCACAGGTTTGATCCCTGTTATACAATTGATCCAAAACTATGTAAGAAGTTACTTGGTCTTCCTTAGGTGCTAAATAATATTAAAAAGAGAAATAAACCAAAACCTCAGTAAGACTGCCAGATATGTGCCTGTTCTGAGAAGCTTTTGTATGCACTACATGATACTTCAGCAGACATTTAGTAGTTTCTTTTCACCTCATATCTTTTTTAGATTAACCACTGGGAAAAAGAATTAGAAGGGGAAAGAAAAATAAAACTGAACTTCCTGGCCTGTCAGAACCTTTGATTGGTGGTCAAAGACAAGTACAGAGTTGTGTTGGTTCTCTACAAAATTACATAATTAATCGTGAACTGAAGATGAGTTTTCTGTCTGAAACATTTGTTTTTACTTGACTTTATGTATTCCCAGAGCACAATTTCATAAAGACTTTTTTAACAACAACAACAAAATCTTTAACACAGCTACCAGCAATCTATCAATTAATGGCTTGTTGTTGTGCCTAAGTGGGAACATTGTGCTCAGGTGGTGTGTATTTCACCATTTATCCAGCAAACTGTGTAGTTACCACCAATTTTAGAAAAGTTCTAATTAGCCATTTAATCAATTTTCATATATTTGTTTTTTAATATCGGTGAAGCACTCCTGCCCCTCTACTTTACTTACTATTGTGTTTCAGAAGAGAACTACCTGCCTGGCAGATGTGGGAATAACTGGTGTATTCCTGGGGCACATTTAAAGAACAGAGGGATGAGAGAGTGGCCAAAATTTATTCCTTCAATTGAAACAAAAAAAAAGACAACAACTTTGTCTGAAATGGACAAAAGCAATGAGTGAAGTGCTCCAGTCTTGCACTAATATTATGCTTTTTTGCTCAAAAAAGTCTTTGCTCTGAGAAGAAATGCATGCTTTAGCCTGCTAAATCCAATCCTACTTATTTAGTGAAATTTGGTGAAACATTAGACATTGAATTCACACAACCTCACTGTTGACATTGGCTGTAGCATTTCATTTGGTAATATTGTTGCCCTTGACTCCCTTCAGAGGGCAATTTAGATCTTAAAGGCGCTGACTCACCTGAAGGAGAGTGTCTCCTTCCACAAAGAATATATTTCAGCCTACATTTTCCAGACATTATTATTGATAATAAAAGAAAATAAAAATCTTATCTCTTTTCAGTATCAAATATCTTCAAAAAATGTGTTAAGTTACTGCTTGTGCTAAAGAGTTTTACAGCTTGCCAAAGCTGGTGCACATTTGACGCATGCATGATAGAGCATTTTGCACCTTTCTCATCCGTGTCCTACAGGATGGGATTCAGTTGCTTAAATTTAGCTGTCTAGTATTATTGAAAATTCCCAATGATATTCCATTTAGTATAGAGTTCTTGTTCCAAAAGATGCCCAGTCGTACCTACCAGCTCCCCCATAGAGATGTTTTGGACACCCTGGCGTGTCTAAAGCACCACTTCAGTATTAAGGCAATTGTATCCTTTCCTCTCTTTACAAACTAGCACTGTAACAGTATCCTTATCAACAAGAAAGTTTACTAACTGAATGATAAGAAGCACATATTTAGAAAGGCTAGAAAGAAGAAACTCTAAGACGTGATAATCTCAATATTTATATACAAACCTTGAAGCCTGGACAGCTACAGTCCCTTTGTCTACCTCTGAGCTGTTTCAAAGCTTGGAGCATACCCCATGAATATGAAATAAACTAATGTATTTCTAATTGTTTTTACACCATTCATGTGACATGAAACTGGGTGCTGTTGTTGGTGTCTTTTCTTTTGAGGAAAGGCTTGGAATAATAATAAAAAAAACTGATATGAATTTTGTACCACCATACATGCAACGTGCAGTCATGCTTCACCTGTCATATAAAGTTGACTCTCATTTTTGTTATATTATGGCTGACTGTTCAAGTACAAAGTTTGTGAGAGAAACATTTGAGGTTTTTCGTATACATACTTGTGCTATTGTGTGCAGAGAAGTGTAGGCTTTCAGAGTATCCTCAGTGATTATCTTGCTTTAAAAGTGGGAATTAAACCAGGAAATGATATCCTTATAAGTTTTATAGTATTTGCAGTTTTGCAGGAATATTATCATATTTTGGATCATATTGGTCCCAAAAAATGTATTGACTACTTGATGACTGAACATAAAATCAATCTAGAAGTGCATTAGGTGACATTTTGTGGCCTGTGGTAGGTCATTTAGCCTAGTAACAATGAATTTAGCAATTCCTTGTGAGTGTGGCATACACAAAGCAGTGAATGGTTTGAATATGCCCATGGATGTTTTTTTCCATGGATGGGAAGGGATAAAAATCTTTTATGATAATCTTAATTTGTATCTAAATTTGGACAACCAACCAAACTCATGATTCAGTGCTGATAGGCTTTGTTCTCTTGGTGTTGGGCTTCTTGGTATTGGAGAGTCAGCACTGCCAGATGCCTTACGACAGTGAAAATTTCAAACCTTTCCTTTTGTTTCACTGTGTAATGCAGGACATGACAAAAAGATTTCTAATCCTTATTTGATTTTATATGCATGTGCTCTTGTAAATTATTTGTACTTTCATTTCCGATGGAAGTCTTTTAAAATACCACATTGTTTTTTATATATACAGTTTCTTCTCTAAATATCACTGGCCTATCCTAAGTATGGAGGTAGACTATACAATCAGAGAAATCCTTTCTGCCTTGCAAAGTGTTAAATTAAAATACACAGTGATGGTCACACCTGTGGAAATGTTCTGCCACAGCAGTTTCTCAAAATGCATTAACAATGCAGGAAAACATATGCAAATGAGCAAGAAAATAAAGTCACAGGCTGAAGCTCTTTTTGTCCAGCATTAACCAACTGGGTACAGCAAATGCAGGGAAAGAAAATGCTGTGCTCATATTACTTAATCAAAGACAGAAGGGGAGGATTTAGTTACCTAAGTATAGGTGTCTGATGATACGTTAGCTGTATAGGGTATCCCAGCTGGACTCCAGCCCCTGGGAAATAGTGGGGCTGGACCCCTCAGCTCTATAGGGTTCAGGGTTTCCTATATCATGTCTTCTATATGACTATACAGAGAGGCATCCCCTGCCCAGCACCCTGCCCTGTATCCATTCAGCCCAGGCAGCAGATGTAGAGAACTTTGGTGTCAATGTTTAATGTCTGTTATGTTCTTTCACTGAACAAAGCTGAGAAGCATGACAGGAGGATGTTGCATGCCAGACTGGAGGAAGGCTGTTTCTTCCATGAGAGCAACAGAGCAGGATGGGTCAAAAAGGGAGAGAGATGGGCTTCTGCAAGCAATAGGAGCCAGTAGGGCAAATATACAACCAGTGGTTGTAGTGATGGAAAGAATGAGAAGGCTCTAGAGTCTGTAGAGGGAAGGTGGGAAGAAAGGGGCTCCATTTATGAGAGAGACTGGATGGGGGAGGGTTGTTTCAAATCCTTCTACTTTTTTGGCTAAACAAGTGCTGTGGCTTCTCTGTTTTACAAGGTTTGAGGATCTCCTTCATGTCATTATAAGACTTAGCTCTAGGTTTGTCAAATGTTTTTGGTGTTTTTTTAGGGCCCTCTGTTTAAGAAGGAGGTGCAGACAGATCGAGCTTCAGGCCCTGGCTGACTCTGGGACTCATCAAAGACACTTTCTAGACAAGCAGAGAAAATTGCTCCCTGAAGCAGGAGGCCACAGGGCCACCATAAATATCTCCATTTGCCACTCTACCGTTTCTGGTCCCTGCCTCCCCTTGCTTTGTCTGTCAGCTCCTGATCTCCTTCACCTTCCTATTTCTGCTTCCTCTGTAACCCAACAAGTCAGGTCTGCCTGGGAATGAAGATACAAGTAATGAAGTTTCTATCATATTTATTCTATAGCCTACCTCTACAGCACTCTGAGATGCAGTGAATGATTACACAGAAAGAGGGGTTGTTTCAAGGGAGTCTCTCGGGTGCCATGGATACTCCTGAACCAATCTGGGACGATTGCCATAGAGAATCACTAACCTGTCGTTATAGAATAAATAACATGAGAGTCAGAAGAAGGTCATACCAATCCTCTCTCTTTTAGCAAACTATCTTTAAAGTGTCTGGTCAATGTCATGTCTCACCTGCTCACCTAAAAAGCCGTTTGCATTTCTCCTCTATCTGCATATGATGTGGCGCAGTAAATCTGCAAGGCGATGCTGTCTCCATCACGCAGATGTAGCAATTGCCCTGTACCCTCACTGCCTCCCCAGACAACCATTCTATGTAAAAAAAGTCTTCATTATTTCTACTGAAAAGTAGTTTACATTTAGAGAAGAATTATGTTATCTTAACTATTTAAATACTTTATTGCTTCCCTTTTAGTGCAAACAATCGTGCATTGGGTACTGAGCTAAGACAATTTCAACAGGATATTTAGCCAAAACAACCCCACATCTGCAATAAAGAAAAATTTTTCTTCTATTCTTGAACACTGCAATTTCCTTTCCAATTTTTCATTCTATTGTTGTGTTTGTGTTCCAGCTTTTTATAACTAATATCACTGTCAAAGTTGCAAAGTGCTTGCATTTAAAATTATCTCTGCTGACAGACACACCTGAAACGAATGTAAACCGTTCCTCAAAAGAAATAAATAACCTGGTCTTCACCCTTTATTCACAAAAGGGAATTGACTTCCTCCAACCTTTTCTGGCAAAAAGGTTATTTTAAACTTTACTTTCACAGGCCATATTTGTATGAAACTAAAGTAGTCCCTTAGGATGAAAAGAAGCTGTGGTTCCTGCCTGTCTAAACCTAGTAATTAAACAGAAATATCAGTCCATGAAACTGATGTAGTTTAGAAATCTGACCTGTTTTAGGAAAAAAAGATTGGATTTAATTACATCAGGACCATGTTTAGCAGTTGGTCTGGAGAATACAATTTCAATGCTATTTATAAAAAACCTCAAAGCATGATGTACAATGTCTCATGCTTCTACCTGATGTCAAACAATCTGCACTCTGCAGCAGTCATGGAAGTTCTCATCTTTGTTCCCCTGTGGATAATTTCAGATAAACAGGTGGCACAAAGGGTGCTTTTTTCAAGGTTAGGTAGAGATTTCGGAGTGCAGGGAGAGAATATGTGAGAGATTGAGACTATATTCACAAGATTCACAATCTAAGGGAATAACCATAGTAAAAAATAAAAGAGGAAAACCTTTAAAAGCTCCAAAGACTGATGTTCATAACAAGTCTTTTAATTCTCTGTTTTGCAATTACAATTTAGTTTCAGAAACTAACAATTGCAAAATAGTGATGGTATTTGAAATGAAAGAACATTAAAATGAACAGTATTGTTTTCAGTTAAATCAAATGTTTTCTATTGACCTGAATGTTATTTTCAAGGAAATAGATATTACTTGACTAGAAAGTGTACATTTTGGGTTGACCCCAAAGGAAGATATAGTGGGGTTTATATATGTATGTGTACATATATACATAAATTTTAGATACATATAAAAATATATTTAATTATTTATATTTGGATATCGACAAATAGTCTCTTGTTCCTAGGTTGTGAGTTAAGGCAAATGTCACGAGCACGTGAGATGAGGGAAGGGACCTGGGAATCTGATTCAATTGTGTGAACTTCGGGAAGGCATGAGCTGTGTTCAGAACAGTACACACTTCTAACCTCTGGATGCACAGAAATCTACACAGCCAACTTGTTGAATCAACCACAACAATACTTCCATTTATCCCTTTGATGGGAAATTGTCAGTGGAATAGATGCTTTGACTAAATAGTTATGTACAGCTGGTAACTAATGCATGACTGTGTAGAAGCCTGAACAAGGTTTAATGGAGATTTATTGCTTTTCATAGAGCTCTATTGTTTTCAGCTCTATTGTCTTATATTATCTACTAAGATTATTTTAAATACTTTTGACACTTTTGTTAAAGCAACGACACATCTGCTGGTCTTTGAGAGGATTCCTCCTCTCTTGGACTGCTGGATGTGAGGCTGCTGCTTTTCCCATTTTGAGGTCCAACCATGAGCTGGGCTGAACGTGTAATCATATTGCACATATTGGGTATGAACATAGCTGTATATTCAGACAAACACAAACAGGGAACCACACCCTTACCAACACCTGCAGAAAGAAGCATCAAAATGTCACACGAACTTCAACAACATTGATGGCCCCATCCTGTGCTTTCCTCTCCAGGTGATCAGACTTCAACTTTATCCCCATTTCATATCCCACTGCTTCTCCATTTCTCTGTGCTGGTTCTTCCTCCATCCACCTTTTCTCTTCCCTTGTCTTTTCACAAATAAACAATCTGCACCTAATTGTTTCTCCCTACTGGCCCCAGTTTTGCAAAGTCTGAACCCAAATATGATATTTCTGGTATGGTTAATGAAATCACGTAATCTTAGCCTTATCTGCTCATACTGCTGCTGCTATGTGGGTGTTATGTATAGCCTTTGCAAGCCTCTGCTTCCCAGAAGACATTCAGTACCCCTGGCCATGTATCTGTGGGGTTTGACTGCCTCTAACCTGACTCCTCTTTAACCATCATCTATCCCTCCCAGCTCTGATTGATTTCTCACACTGTAGTTCATTAGGTCCTGTGGTTTCTTCTGTCATGTCCAGTGTTTTTCCTCGCTCAACCTTAGGGCACAGTCTAGTCACCTGGCTTCCATACCTTAACAACTTGTCTCTAAGTTTTTATGATCCACCTTTAAGGCTTGATCTAAAACCTACCAGCCTCAATAGTTACCCTCTTGTGAGTCTTGGATCAAATATTTAATGCTACTGCCTAAATTTGAAAGGTAAGTGGGAACCTTCAATACTAAAAGAGCAGAGCGAGTAATTTTTTGCCACCATCTGGGGAAAAATAATTTTCTCTGATCAGGAGGAGTAACCTTCCACCTGAAACAACTCTAGTAATTAGGAATCAGATACCAAGTCCATCTGCTTAATGTTTTGATTCTTTGGTTTGACCATCTGGCACTCAGGTAGAGGTGGATGAAAAGCATGATCTTTACAATAAAATTGATTCCCGTTGGGTTGAATTCCCCAGGTAACTGTAATATCATTATTTTTACAACACCCGTGCTTGACTTTCAGAGTAGAAAATATTGATTTAAATGTGTATTCCTAACCATAAACCAGCAGAAAATATTTATTACTGACATTTCATGCCTCTTAAAATCATTGTAAGAATTCCACTAATTTCTGAGGGAACAAGGATGATATCAAGATATCAGACACTTCAGAAATCAGAACAAATGGAATTAATGTCTTGTATTGACAGGGATTATTCCTTTTTAGTTGACATTACTGTAGGGGTTTTATGTAATTAACTCATTAATTCAGACATAAGGATACTACCTAATTAAGTACACATAGTAGTCACAGATAGTCTTTAGAAAAAAATACATGCATTCAGGAGTCCCATTTTATAAACTGCAATTCATTCAAAAAATAATTTTTCTTCGTAGGTAAAGGATAGTGTTTCCAGGATCAGGATTTGGCTGAGGTCAGAATCTATTTCTGGTGTTCACAAGAAGAATTAGAAAAGACAATACACTGGGTGAACACTGAGATATTGATTTTACTTCTTAATCTCTTGGCATGGATGACATTACACGGTCCTACACTTTCTAAGTGCAGTCCCCTTTCCCCTTTTGCCCTCCAAAATTAGTAAAGTAGTCTTTAATATATTAACGAGGAAGAGAAGCATTACATCGTTAAAAAGCAAATTTATTATTTCTCTTTCACGAAATGTTATGCTCTGACATTTCTGACAATTCCCTCTTTAAACAAAGCTTGCAAATGCATTTCTCTGCTTGTATATGTATCAAGTTCCACAGATTTGTAATGATTGGATTCTTGCCATTAAAAATAAAAGCTTATAAAATAATTAGGAAGTACACAAGCTAATAATAAACATTAGGGTTTTAAACAGACTTTAATTAAATTATTGTAATCTTATTATATATGTTCAAAGTAACTTTTTAGGAGTCAGCTTTTTCCTGGTTGTGGCTGTCCGTGGCAAAAAGAAAAAAAGGACAATCTTTTGTTTATTATCATGGACTAAGTACTGCAGAGGAATAATTTTCTTTTCTTGAAAACAAATATTAACAAAATGCACAAAAAGAAAAAGCCTCTGGAGAAAAGTCCTTCCTAGACAGTTGGAGAAACACAAGTTTAATCAGACAGTGACAAAGATGTGGTATGTTCTGGAGTCCTGCTTTTCAACACTGAGAAATGGGTATCTCGATTACAGAGGGATGGTTATGTTGAATACAAGAAAATACAGACAGGAAGAGATCAAAGTTGAGAATAAGAGCTGTACAGCTTGTCCAGACCGGTATAAATCAATCTCAGTTAGCTTGTGTTTCTAAGTCTAGACAGACTCTCTGTGGAAGGCAGTAGGGGGTGAAAGAAATGCTTAGCTAGATGACCTCAAGCAAGCATATTAGCTTTTGTACAAACTGCAGCAACAGGGATCAGTTAGTTCATACGTGAGATAATCGGAGTAGAAAAACTAAGAAAGTGCTGATAAATAAACAGTGAGTGGCATGTGGGAAGTCTGAGTATTACTTAATTCTTCAGTGTAAATATTGGACATTTGCAATGGTCTAAATTATCCTGAATTCAACCAGGAACAAAAGAAGGGTTAATTTTCTCCTACCATATGTTGTATATAGGAATACCAGATTTACTAATGAATTATAGTAGATGGTGTAAATCATGAGAAGTCTAGCTGAACTCTACAGACAATCTGGAATTTGAATTTTTAATGAAAAGTGTTTAAGAAATAAATTCAGCACAGTGTATACCAAATCAAACACAGCCTACATATATCTTTTGCTAGGTGGGTGCTAAACAGCTGTCCAAATGTGTTTGAATGGTAGTTCACTAGGCATGGGTGTTCAAAAGCCTAGCATGTGCCGGCAGAGTTAGGACAGTCCTTGCTGGTTTTGGTACCCTTAGCTCTTCAAAGAGCATGATGGAAGTTGTCCATGAGCCTTAAGACTTCTATGGAGCTCAATGAAGTTCTGTTAGTTTAAATTTTGTAAGAGGCAAGTATGCAGCTTCACAATGAATCCTGAGGAAGAGTTCACTTGATAGTATATAACTCTCTTCCAGCTTTCATATACCTTTCTGAGTAGAAAAAAAAAAAATCCATTATTAGACGACATAGTAAGCACATTCATGTGCATATCTCTGTCTCAGTTGCTTTACTTTCTTGAGTGCTCCTAGGTAGTAGGCCTGAGAATGGTTGATATGCCCAGTATGGCCCAGTAGGCTAGTATGCCCCTGCAATTATAGCTGTCTTCTCCTCCAAGCTATACGTTCTTTCTGCCTTGTTCACATCTCCTTTTCCCTTCTTCACAGTCATTATCCTCCTTTCTTGGTTTCCCTCTTAGATAAACCAAACTGTCCATTGACATTTCGTGGTGCCTTATTCCTCCTCACTTCATAGTCTTGTATCATCTGGTTTGCCCTGCTCCCCAAATGCACACATACTTTCATATCCTTTGTATATGCTGAGAGCTGTAACAATATTGCAGTTTATTCTGACATTGCTGAAATTTCAGGCTTCAGATTCAGGCTCTTTCTCCCCTAGTCCTCACCCACAAACAGAATTCTTAAGTTATTTAGAGACAAATTATCCAACACATTGCACTCTTAGACACTCCAAAAATCTATAAAATGAATGAGGCTTGCAGTATACATGATGGGGCAATGAACTGTCAAGTTTTGCCAGTGTGTCTTTACAGAGAATCATGTAACTTGCGGCTTTACTATTCCCAAGTATGCTGTTGTCCCAAATCTGTGCCACTGAAAACCTTATGCTGTACAGCACCACGCTTTCATAAAACTCCCCCTATCAGTAGGTATAATGGCTTGCTTCTTCAGGTCCTGTAAAACTGTGCTGGCTCATTTAATTCTGTGGAGCATCTGAACTGCCTGAAATTAACACTTAAAACATGAGTGTACATTTTTAAACACATACAAAAAAAAACCCTGCAAATTGATTCAGTTCCCTGAGGGATCCCTTCTAGACCAATGTTCCTAAACAGAATTCATTATTTGCAAAATATTTCACAGATCTACACAGACGAACTGTTCTGGTTCACAGTTTAAGATTAATGATTATGACTGTTGTTTTAACAGAGTATGTGTGCACTACAAAACTTGCACACCTTCTCATTCCAGTAAAGAAAAATGAGGAAAGCGCTAGGCATGCAAATGAAGATTTTTTTTTTTTTTAAAATCACCCCTCCTTCCCTTTCAGTAAAATAACATTGGATATTTTTAAGAAAGAGAAAGATTACCATTCTAATGTAACTCCTAAACTACTTTTAAAAAAAACCCACATCACTCTTCTTAATGCTCCTAATAATCCTATTCATGTTCTCAGATGAAATAATAAAAGCTGCTAATTTTTTTCACAATGTTCATTTGGTAATCAAAATTCTGCTCTGAAAAATTATCACAGAGATGCTGCCATGTTTGTAAAATGTAGGCCTCATTGTATAAAGATAAAGGAGGTTCCTATTCATGCCACAGATTGCTTGTCTTTTGAAATATATTTTGTAGTCCATTTAGTCCATTTCCATAGCATGAAAAGAACAGAGAATTGTAATTAAGTGCAGTAGCGTATACAACACTATAATCATAATTGTTAGAATTATATTCACAATTTTCCTCACATGTTTTGCAGATGCATTCTCTTTTATCCACATGCCATGTAGTTCATGTTCCCATTTTGCAGAAGTTGCCATCAATTTGTTGCCACATGTTTTATGTGTCACCATGTTTTTTTCCTCCGCCTTTGTGGAGGAGAACAAGGGTCTGATTCACTAGAAATGTCCTGCAGATTCCATTGTTTCTCCAGTTCTCCAAGCCCCAAGGGGTACCTTTCATTCTGTATCTAGTTTGTCATTTGCTCAGCCATGTACTGGATTATCCATTTGAAAAGAAACTGCACCAATTGTGTGCTTAGCCCATCAGCTTGAAAGTGTGGCAAGTGCAAAGTAGCTCTCCCCAGGAACAAACTGCAAAATGTATTTGATATTGGAGTTTTTATTAATTATAAGTGGCATTCGTAAGCCTCCTGCTGAAGCCTACCATAGTGCTCTAAGTGGTGTCATTTGTGCCAATTTATACACCGTCAGGCTTTAGTATTAGTTACAGAGTCCTAGGCAGCACCTTGTTATTCAAAATTCATAATATCTCAGAATCAGGATTTTTTTCTTCCCTTGTTAAAATAAGTCTACAGCAAGTTAGAAATGACCTTGTACTCTGGAATATGGGCTTGGTTGTTACTACTGGCTGTTCACCTTCTTGAATAAGACACATAGCAGACTTCAGTATCTGTGAAATGATGGAAGGAAGACATGCACTAGGCAAAGTGAAGCATGAAATGGCATTAATATCTCACACTGAAACTAGACCTGGATTAAAAGTCTGGCTCTCTCATGCCTTCAAAGAATTGGAAGTTTTCCACCAGATAGCCAAGAGCTTTTGCAAGGTCACAGGGAACAAAGAGACCAGGCTACAGAGACCTTTCTGCACTGTTTCTTTGTTCCCTCCCTCCCACCTAGGAAGTAATGTGCTTGGGATATTTTTTGCAGCTTCTATTGTCTTCAGATTTTTTTTTTTTAATTTGAAGAATCTCTCTGACAAGAAATGTGACACTGCTTGGATATCTTCTTGCATCCAATCTTCAAATGTATCAGGTGGTTACTATTTTGAGGCTTTTTTAATGCATCAGTTTTCCTAGATTCGGAATACTTGGAACATCTTGCACAAAAAATAAGACAAGTGTTTCCAGTGGCTGATGTAATCCCATTTTCTTAACACCTTCTTCCTATCATCTCAAAGTCCTCTGCAAAAAAACAAATTGAAGGTTACATGTGCACCTTTTAATGGACCCATACGAGTGTTACTTTCACTACCAAAGGTATCTTTCATGCAAAGTTAGTTAGAACTTCAAAGCTTTGCCTATTTTCTTGCTCTGTTTTTCATTTAAACTTCTAATGGGTAGGCATTTCCTCAGGTACACCTTTTATTCTCTTAAGAAATAATTTGTCAAAGCAAAATTGGGGTTTCATAGTGCTATTTTATCCTTCAGGAATGCATTCATACTCCTTGTTTATATTCTTTCTTTATCATAGTTAAATGCATAAAATATTAACACTGAAATTGCATCCTTGAGGGAGAGTGATTTGAAAGTGTAGTTTGGGATAGAGGGAGGGAAAACATCCAAGAACAGGGATTTGATTTCCTTAGTTACTATAACAGCCGAAACACAGCAAACATTTCACAAGGAGCCACAGTGTTTTTATGTTTAAGTCAGCAGAGTTCCTAAAAGAAGATTAGCAGAACTGGTGTTCAACATAGCTGTGTGCTTCAAACACATGCCAGAAACAGAGCCTGTAGTTAGGTTCACTGGAAAAGATCCTGGTGGGATCCTGAGTTCTGAGAGTTGCTCTGCCTGGTCACTCAGAGTTCAGCCATGAACTGTGCTTTCAAATCTCTGTATTCCTTATGATTGCATCATGCAAAATGCAGCCTGTGTTGAGATACACACTTTGAAATGATAAAAAATAATTTGCAATTATGTCAAGAGTAGAATAAGATGCTTGCAGCAGGATAGTGATTTTTCTTGTTTCCATTGTCTTCAGTCTCAGCTTCTCAGTCTTTAGTCTTCGGTCTCAACCCTCATACCTGTCCTGTAAAACAGGAAAACCTTTTCATACTCATTTTACAAATAAGGCAGAAAATGAAATCTGTTTCCTACCTAGAGACTCCAGGGAATCAGCATAAAAGCCGGCTTGCAATTCCTTGCTCCCAGTCTTAATAGACAGGTTGCCTCACACCCTTCCTTAACAGGGTATAAACAAACACCACAGTGCTTTTGCACTGCCAGTCCCATTCTTGTGCTCCATTCTCAGCATTTTCTACAATGGAAATGACAGTAAAATATCCATTACAGCAGCTTGGAAGTAGCCCTGTTGAAGGAAGGAAGGAAAGAAGGAAAGAAGGAAGGATGGATTAGTTGAAATAGTTTGGAAAACTGTGTATACTGAATGAGTATACTAAGTACTCAGAGGAGAAAAAGATGTTTTCCAGAAGAAAAAAAGTGAAACTTGCGGTTTTTTTCCTTTGTATCCTACAGTTTCTTTCCTCTAAAAAGTAGAGTTATCCACATAGAAAGATCTTTCTGGCAGGAAGCTTATTTCCCAGGGAAATACTTGTTTCTGTATAGGTTTTTGGATGTTGTTATTTTTTTTATCCCAGAATCTGAAGTCCGTCAATCATTAGACTACATTAAATAAAAAGGTTCTTGTATTGTATTTTGATTTTGTACTCCATGAAAACAAAGATGAAAGGGGCTGCATTTTTCTCTGTTAAAATTTGCTAAGCTTTTTTTTTGTCCCACAGTATAGAATTGTAAACAAAATAGATTCATAGTATCCATTTCATTTATGAATGCTGAGAAATTTCAAACGTAAAACCATAAAATTTTGGGTTTGTTTCATTGAATTGACCTGTATTTTGACATCACATCAAGCTGAAAAATCCACTTTTACTGGCAGTGTGTGGAGAGATTGTCCAATGGAAAGAGGTCTGACCTGGGCTTCAGAAGATCTGTATTCATTTTCCCCTTCAGCTACAAGCTTGGTGTGGTTCCATCTAACAAATATACCAAAAGATAGCACAAAGGTAGAAAAATACAGAAAGTTCAAAGAATCAGACAAGAATTTGCAAGTAATACATAGGCCATGCCCAATAGACTGGCATAATACATACTTAAATAAAAAATAATCTCTCCGTGTTTTTTTAAGACTTACAGCTGCCCCTAGTCTCCAATAGAAGATTATAGTTTCATTTTCACTCTCAGACCCCATCTGGGATTAGAAAAAAACACAATTGTCAGAAATTTCACTTTCTCCTGGGATTTCTACAGACCTGAGAAGTTTGGAAGTGCTCCCCAGGAGAGGCAGAGCTCTTCGAAGCTTATCTGAATATCACTCATTATTTGGCTACATAGGAGGCAATAAAGCTTTCTGACTATAAGCCTTTGGGCATCCTTTCTTTCTTCGTGGCATCAGTGTGCAAGTACATATCAAGACATGATCAGAACACATTCTTGAAAGTTGCATATAACTTAAAACAAGCAATTTAAAAGTTGTATAACTCTTTGAAGAGCCAAGCACCTTCCTTGGGTGTATCACTATTCTCTGGTGATGTAGCTCATCCCTCCACTAGATGATGAAGGCAAATCTGAACATGATGATTCATGGGGGAACTTAAGCAAGTCCTAAGTTAAATGAAGAGAAAAGGAGTGTTGGAAAGTGTAATTATATGGAAAAAATACACGGTCTCAATGCAGTGGTAACCCTCCATAACAGCACCTTGCTGATGCTGTCATACTGCTTTCAGTTCTAGAGTCAGCCTATAACACAGGACAAGCGTACTCTGAATTTCCACAGCTCTTGAGGTGTAAACTAGGTAGTCCTCTACGGACATATCCATCTTTTCCTAGCCTGATACAGACCAGGCTCTGCAATCAAGGTGAAAAAGAACAAAAATATTTGATTCAAGTACAAAGAGAGATCAGTAGCCCTGGAAAGGGAAACTGAGAGTATGGTTTGACAGTAGGTACAGGGAGGTAAAGGACCATTGTACTTTGTGTGCATTGCAGAGGTGTGGGACCCAGGAAAAAGGTATAAGAACATTGTGGAACCAGGAGTTGGTGAGGAAACAGAGGTCAGATAACAAGCAAGAGGGACTAAGACAGACTGGGAGAACAAAACTATCTGGATGGGATTAGGACTAATGAGAAGCATGTGAAAGCAAATCTGGAGTTATTGAGGGGAAAAAAAGATAATTCAAGAGATATCAAAATTGAATAAAAAGGTACAAAAGTGGGAGGTTGAGAATAGGAGAGAGGAAATAGAGTCTCTGGACTAGAAGTCTGGAGGCAGCACTAAGAAAGACTGGAACAAGATCCTTGCATTGGCAGAATCATACTAGGGATAGGGAAAAATGAACAGCAGTTCAGGAAGGATGATATTTTTGGTCATCCAGCCAAAACCCACTCATACTAGGGGCTTTGCCTGAATGGGGAATCAGACAGTGCTTGGTACTATCAGCCCATGCTGATAGTCTGCACACCCATCAGCAGTTGCTTTATTAGCATGTTCCTCCTTTCTTTTCACATCCTGCAAAGACTCAACCAGTGGAAACTGTACAAGCCATGTTTGCAGCACAGAGCTTCACGGGGCTTGCAAAACATGTGTGAATCACCCCTTAAGAGGAGTTTCTCTGCTATTGTGATTACTCTTTATTTTAGTGAAATGTAACTTAAGTTTCCAATCATACCAATGAACCATGTGAGTTTTAATAGTATGCTAAGGATGAGATTTTGTTGTTGTTGTTGTTAATTTCATTCTTGAAAATCTAGTAAACTACATGTGAAAATCCTCCCTCAAAACATAATTATAATAAGATGACAAAAATCAGGCATGAAATAGTTAAATGCACAAGAAACCTTAAATCATCTTATTCTTTTCTCACTCTCCACCCTACACTGGAATACAGCTGGAGTTCATTAATATTTTTGAAGCACTTAGAATGACAGAAAATCCCATATGGAAATGAACAGAAAAGTTTGGCTAGATAGTGTTCAGGAAAAAACCCAGCAACAACCAAAAAGCCACATATTGCACAGAATGACAAAACAATATACTATATCCTTGCATTTCTGGGCCAAGTGAGACCAAGTAATTCAAAAAAATACTATATGATCACATAATTAAAGACCTGCATATCTATTTTTATATAAGGGAACACAAGCAACTAAAATTATTTGGAAGAGCTGGTTCGGCGTTGCACCGCGCGGGTGTGTGTTTGGTTCGTCTCTTTATCTCTGGTATTGCCTTTTTGTGTGTGTATTACTTCTTTCTTTATATTGTTGCTGCAACAGTTTCTTACGTGTTTTTATATTAAACCTTCCTTATCTCAACTCAAAAGGGCATTTTAAAACTTTTTTTTTCTTTCCCTGTCCGCAGCCGTGGAAGGGGGGAGGGGTCAGGGAGCCACGCAGCGGAGCCTCGCTGCCACTTTACTAAACAAGCACACCCACTTTCTAGTATTTGTTCCCATGAGGTCAAAATGATAAAATAGAGCATCCATGACAGGTGTTTCTTGTAACAATTTTAGAGTATGAAGGCACTCAGCCTCTGGAGTGTAAGGCTCTCTACAGAATAGATCTACCACCTGAACGAATGAAATACAGGATTGGTCTTTTTTCAAAAGGTATTCTGATTAATGTTGACAGATCACTGTGGTGCTGATGATCAATTAGTTAATGTTTGTACAGTACTTTGGAGATGTAAAACTCTTTAAGTACTGAGCATTGTTATTATTACAAGTACACTTCAAGATCCTTAGGTAACTGTTGGGAGTACAGTAGACATGATCTTAATCTATTAATAGCCCTTTATAAGTGCAGTTGTTCACAAACTGCCAAAACATCACTATTGTGGTATAATTATTTTTTTTTCTTCTTCTTTTCTTTTTTTTTTTCCCAAATACCACGGGTGTCATGAATACTAATAGCAAGGAAGCAAAATTGCTCCTGTCATCTTCTTCCCATTTTTGTATGTACAGTATATTAAAGAGTCTGTCTCCTTAAAATGACAAGAGAGAATCACATCCCTCTAAGAGTTCAGTCATCTGCATAAGATCTTAAATTTGGGATCGGAGTGCCAGATAATTAGTAGTTGAGGTAGAATCACAGTGCTTTGTGAATCTCATGGCCCAATTAGTAAATCAGACTGTAAAAGGTTATTAGAATAGGCCTTTAATCTTGCCATCATTTTACTGTTATTGCATCTGGTAAAGCATCCTGTATCAGGGCAGGAGGAAGGAAAAATTTAGATAATCTGCTGATGTAAATTGGTACAGCTCCTTATTTACATCTGCTGGGAACTTGGCTCCTGGCCTTATAGACACTGTATGTATTATCTGCAAATTGGTTACTAGTAGCTAATATGGGTAAGTGAAAAACTACCCAGTGAGGATGTGTGTGTCTATCAATGAAAGGCAAAAAATAATAATCCAAAAATTACAGAAGCAATAAGATTTCCAAGCAAAAGAATTCAGTGTAAACTCAAAGTCAGGGAAGAAAGAGTAAGAAAATAATTAGGGCAATAAAACATATTTTTGAGTCATCCTCTTACCGCTTCACATGGAGACATGCACAACGACACCCTCACACCCTGAAATGTCTACCAGTGTTGGTAATTTCTGAGAGAGCGTTTGTCAAAGGGGTCTATCCAGGGACAAGATGGACCTGCAGGTAAAGGTCATCACATGCCTGATTTAAAGATCCCTCTGTCCAGTCTGCCCTGAGAAGACTCAGAGCCCAGCAGGAGCTGGATGGACTTACTGCCAGCCTGCACTGATGGAGGGAAAGTGACTGTCAGAGGTACCCAGGGTGTCACCGAGTTTGGAGAGAGTGGGAGCAGCATGGGGCATGAGAGGGGCACCTCGTTGGCACTGCGTATGTTGGCACTTCCAGATGTCCAAAATGTCTGAAGGGAGAAGATAGGCTGGCAGAGGTGGTCCAGCAGCCTTTACCCAATACATCACTGCATGATCTCGTGCAACCACCTCACCCTTGTTCCCTGCTTGCTCCTTCCACAAAATGGAAGCGACAGCTCGGTGAAATGCTGCATGAATATAAAGTATTAGCAATACTAATTCTGTTTTCAGGAATATTTGTTCCTCTTAGTGTTACAGAAGCCTGCGATTAGTCTCCAGCTCTCATTTACTTTTGCTCAATGCTGTCCACACAATCACGAATTCTCATTATGAAAATAATTGCTGCCTGTATCACTGTGTTTTTGTTTGATAATATATTTCATGTTCAGGATGGCCTATTAAAATTATCTGGTCTGACCTCCCACACAGTGCAAGCATTATATTCTCACCGAGCCATTTGTACAACGAATCTCACAGAAGAGCTATTAAATATATTGGCATATGTTCATGGGCCAGGATGCCACTGTACCAGACACATAAAAAGGGATCAGCCCTTCCCTGAAGAATTTATAATTCAACTGGGTCCTGCAGTAAGGTGAGAGGGAAGAAATGTGTCTGTCCTTAAAATTATTAAGACAAACTGTGGAAATCCCAAAGAATAAATGTTCTATCTCGCAGTATATTGTTTTACCCTCACAGACATCCTTTTTTGTGATGAATAAAAGAAAAAGAAAAACTTCTTTTGTTATGGTAATTCTCTGTCACCTCTTTTTTAAAATCTGCATCATTTTTTAAGATAGCATGAGAAAGTAGTCAGACTTCAAGTCCTCTTCCCAACAGCTGAGGTCCTTAAGAACCTCTGCATTGGTGTCATAAGATTTCTGCCTGTGCCATGGTCTGATCTTTCCTGATATCACACACCACCCATCACTGTCACTGCCAGCAGAGCATCCTTATGAAGATGGAAAGACTCCTGTGTTAATTTTCAGAGCCATGCTCTCAACTTATGTCCTGGTTTTGTCTGGGATGAAGTCAATCTTCCTAGTAGCTGGGACAGTGCTATGTTTGAGATTTAGAATGAGAATAATGTTGATAATATACTCATGTTTCAGTTGTTGCTGAGCAGTGTTTACACTAAGTCAAGGACTTTTCAGCTTCTCATACTGCCCTGCCAGTGAGTGGACTGGGGGTGCACAAGAAGCTGGAAAGGGACTCAGTGAGGACAGCTGACCCAGACTGGCCAAAGGGATATTTCATAGAATCATAGAATCATTCAGGTTGGAAAAGACCTCTAGGATTATCAAGTCCAACCTTCATCCCAACATCTTCCTAGATCATGTCCCAGAGCGCTGCATGTACCCGTTTATTTAACACCTCCAGGGACAGTGACTCTACCACTTCCCTTGGCAGCCTGTTCTGATGTCTAACCACTCTTTCAGTGAAGAATTTCTTCCTAATATCCAGCCTAAACATCCCCTGGTGCAACGTGAGGACACTACCTCTTGTCCCATTGTTAGTTATTTGGGAGAAGAGACCAACACCAGCTGCAATACAACCTCCTTTTAGGTAGTTGTAGAGATTGTACCACATAATGTCATGCTCAGAACATAAATTAGGGAGAAAGCTGACTGGGAGACCATGGCTTGGGCACTGGCTGGGCATCAGTTGGGGGTAGCGAGCAATTGCACTGTGTATAACTTGTTTTGTATATTATATTATTATTATTGTTATTATTATTACATTCCCTTCCCTTTCTGTCCTATTAAACTGTCTTTATCCCAACCCACAGATTTTACTTTTATTTTCCAATTCTCACCCCTGTGCCACTGCAGAGGAGGGGAGTGAGCAGACGGCTGTGTGGTGTTTAGCTATCTACCAGGTTAAACCACGGCGACCTGCTACACAGGGCATTTGCCTCACAACTCCCATTAGCTCCCACTGTGTTGAGTCAAGAATCAAGTGCATAAAGGATGTCAGGCATTGTACACTCATGGTAATCAGATTTGCTGGTCACTTAGCCCCAGCTGCACTTAAAAATGTGTGTTTAGAATAAAAATGTTGGATAGTGGCAAAGCTGAAATACTTGACAGCAGGAGGGGTTTTTTTAGGCCACATATAATATTCTTTAGATGCCAGAATACAAGGAAAATTGTCCCAGATTGCTAATGTGTTGTTGGAATTTAAGTAGGCTTTTACCAGAGCAGATGTTGGTACTGTCACAGCAATTAAACTTTCCAGCTAGGCTTTCCTGTGTATGTGGAGTTATTTATATGATTGCGCTGTCCTGAGGCCACAGTCTCTACCAAGCCTCTGTTATGCTGAGTGCTGGATGAGTACAAATAAAGAGACAGTCCCTGCTCTCTTGAGCTTCCAGTCTGCAAAATAATGTCATTACTTCTCAGCTCGGTGTCACAGTTCAAGGAGAAGCACCCTGGCTGGAGGGGAAATAGCTGAAACTGCAGGAGTTGGTCCATCTTTCCCCTTTCACAGAGGAACATAACAGATAATAACAGCCAGCTCTTTTCTCTTCACCCTGTGCTCCCTGCTGTCAAACTCCGCTCACTGCCATGGCATCTGACAAGCAAACCTTCCCTTCAGCCTCACCTTATACTTTTTTTTTACAGGAGCGCATTATTAGCAACATAAATTATGGGCTGAGGTCAGTGCTATTGAGCACATGGGATTAAAATTGCATGTTTTAAAATAAAAATATCAGTCTGGCAGGTGCACGTGGCCAGCTCTGGGAAATATTTTTGACAATTAGATTTCTTTGAAAACAGAAGTTTGGAAGAGAGAAGGATTTGAATATTTGGTTCAAGTTTGATTAAGTAAGAAAGTATCAGGGACATTTTTTCTAGATATTCCCACTTTTCTTTAAAACAATCTGTGCTGGAAAATGAAAGCTACATGAAAATATTAATTAATACATGTTATGGCAATAAAATACAACATGAAGTATACACAAAACTAAGCTAAATATCTGGAGAAAAAAAAATACATGGAAAATAGTATACTTTAAGCTATCCTCTCATCTTAATTTTTTTCATTTCTTTCAATAACTAAGCTGCAGAAATGCAGCAGTCACGCATCTCTGTTTATTACTTGAATTTTAGGGCCATTCTTATTTAAATGACTGGGAGAAGAGTTTCAGGGAAAGGTCATTTGTATTTGTAATGATCCAGACACAAATTCCCAACTCCAAAATAAAATTAGAGGTCTGAGGTCAGGTTTGTGTTCCACTTCAGATGAATTTGAAACTCCATGGATTTGTGCAGTATATTTAGATTTGCAAATACAACAGACAGAGAGAGGCTATTTATTTAAGGCTGGTAGTGGGGCTGGAATGAATATTTCTGATCTAGGTTTGAAAATACCACATATGTTATAATTAGAGCTATAAAACGGAGATCTCCATCTCTTCCAACTAACAGAGCAGGTCTGCTTGTCAGCTGTTTATTAGCTGTGAAGTTGCCATTAAAAATTTACATTGTTCAAAGACCATGTGGAAACTTCAAATTTCAAATGACAGTACAGACCTTTTGTTTAGCCTTGATATACTGTCTCCCAAAAAGAGGGAAGTTTTTTTCCAGTGTTTGAACTAATTGTTTGTATGATCATACATACACCTTATGAACTGGGGACTAAAGCACATCAGCAGAGCACCACAGAGTGTCCATGGGGCAGCAGTGACATTCTTGAATCCATTTTTAAGGAGTGACACCACTGATGGCCATAGGTCATTCTGCTTTCTAAGTTCTTCACCTTAGTTTCCCTAGGCATTAGAGGGCCAAGAAAAATTACAAACTAGACCAAGCCCATCAAAATTATTGTAAGAAAGTTTAATCCTAATGTTTCCTCTTATTTCTTGATAATTTAGAGAAGACTAGCAAGTGTTACTCTGTGGTAAGGTGCTGATCCCAGGCAGCAGAGGTAGAAATTTTTATTTTATTAATATTTTTACTTGAATTTGTACATACACAAGCTGGAGTAGATCACAAGCAGTAATCTGTGTTCTGGATTCACCCAAGAGCTCTGGTGGCTCTATGGCAGGGGTCCTCAAACTTTTTAAACAGGGGGCCAGTTCACTGTCCCTCAGATACTGTTGGGGGCTGGACTATAATTTGGAAAAAAACAACAGCGGAGTCGCCCACCTTGCTGATGCCGCCGCCCCCCTCCTGAGCCCAGCTACACAGTCTGGAAAGGGTGGCCAGAAGGGACTGAAGGAACTTTGCCGCGCCGGGGCTCTGGCCATTCGCTTGGGGGCTGCAGAGGCTGGCGTGCGGATTAAGTGGCAGGAAGTCATCTGCGACTGCTTGGTTTCCCCCTGTAACCCCCAGCGGGGGCGGGGCGGGGAGTTCTGTAAATACCGGCGGGCCGGATTGAGGACCCTGGGGGGGCCGTATCCGGCCCGCAGGCCGTAGTTTGAGGACCCCTGCTCTAGGGGGTGACACCTCCTGGGTGCTCTCAATGGCTATTGTTAGATATTTCTATTAAATCCTTTGCAGCATTTAGCTCTCACTTAGAACCTTGCATTACTTGTTTTTTAGCTTGCACCTGATGATCCAACCCTGAAGCACCTTATTTTTACCCAGACCTGTTGTTTGATGCTGGCACAAACCGGCCAGTTACAAAGGGAGGAGATCAGAATGGCACAAAATTGCTGGTACCTATCCACTGAGGCTTGAATGTTGAGCAGACAACTATCTGCTTCTCTGTTAGTCTTCTGCTATTTCTTCAACAAATTTAGCCATTGCAAATTTTTGCTGGACATTAGGTCTATTTTCTGTAACAGAAATATATTGCACATAGTAATGTGGAATACCAGACCACTTGGTTACAACTAAAGTCCTTCAGCTTACCATCATGAAAAAGGCATACTTAGTAGGATGGAGGGCCCCCAAGGCTATGCAAAAGCATTCATAAACATTAGCCCATAGATGAGAATAGTGGAGAAATTCCAGACAAACATTCTGGCTATGATCAGACCACACATGTATTTTTTGATAGTGCAAGACACTACTTCTGAGAAGCTGTGATTGCAAGATTACAGCTGGATTTTGCTGGCTGCATATTTGGCTTTTTTCTTCCTTCTACAATGATTGCTAAATATGAACAAAAATTTGCTCCACTGTCCAAAATTTGAGACATATGAAATGGGAATACAACAGACTAAGCGAAAAACAATGCTATAGGGATTAGAGTCCCTGATCCAGTAGCATGCTGTTCATTTTCTCCACATATAACAACCCTCCTGCTCTGTCTCCAAAGTATTCATCTATTTTCCCCATGTTTCTTGACATTCATATAAAAAAATTCCAGCTGACCTGTCAACACCCTAGAGCCCTAAGTCATCGGTAGTCCATGCAAGTAGGACTTCTAAAGGCATATCAGCAAGTGCTGAGGACTGACAACTGTGTGACAGTTCCTCCTGTGGTCCAAGCCAGCCCTGGAACTGTTTGAACACATTGACTTAGGTCTGTGATTCACTAACGAGTCCCACTGTGATCTCACTGTGAGTTTTAATGCTTTCAGAGGACTTACCTGTTGAAGCACATTCTGCAATTACACAGTTAAGTCAAACCCACACTTCTTCAGGCTCATGTTCCACCATGAAAGAGTGCTAACTTGATAGACACCATGGGGTCAGGCAGAGGTTTCCTTCACACACATATGACCAGGACTAGCTTTCACTTCTCATTCATTAGAGTTTTGTTACTGGAAGCAATGCAAAAAGATATAAATGGTCATTGCTTCACCTTATAGGGTTGCAAGACCACTTGCATGCACCACCTTTCTTGTCTGAAGCTCCTGGCAAGGCACAAAGCCGTATGCTCTGTGAGTTAAAGAGAAACGCAGGCTTGGTTTGCTGTGTATGGGTTACCTGTGTAAGGCTTTGCTTTTCAATAACCCCATGAGTGTAACTCAGTGAAGCATGTGCTTTGTTCCAGCATAGGAAGGAGTTTAGTGTATTGGATACTGTACCATTCTTATAACCAGTCCTTACTGTGCTGTGACTTCAACTTTCCTCACAGGGAGCATATGAGAGCTGCACATGTTCAGTGGTTGTCAGAAGCAAAACACATATATATTCTGTTCCCCTGCAAGCCTGGTGATCATTTCTATTCCCACACTGCTGAGGTATCCCATAGTAATCACTGTAAAGAAGTAGTGAGGTTTGTAAGCCATAGTTTTCTACCCGCAGATACTGGAGTGACTGAAGAAACACTAGTCAAAACCCATATCAGCAAGTGCAAGCCAGCCTTTTCCAGCATTTTGGGGTTTTATTGTGTTCTTTCTTTTTGATACAGATTCACATGGGTGTCTCATCACTTTTAATACAGGTTTATGGGCAGTGCTAAGCAGAAAAAAGTTCTACAAATATGCAATTATCTTAACTGAAAAAAATATTCAAGAGTTTAAATGCTCTCTTTTGCAAGATCTTCTTTACAAAATTTACCTTTGTGGAGATGTAATAAAATGGGTAGGCAATATCTTTGAGAAAGCTGAGTTTGCCTTTAGGGAAGAATTAGACAACCTAAAAATTCCTCTCTGAAATGTCTCTTTTGTTGAGCAACTGGAGCTGCCATAATTAAGCAGTGTTTTGTTCTCACACAGGTTTGTTTACATTTGAGGAAATGCAATGGAACAATTAAAATTTAATAATATGGTAAATAAGATCTGAATAATTTATTCAGAGCAAATAAAATGAATGTTGATGATCACATTTTTTGAGACTAGAAGAAAAAATTGACTTCTAAGACTGTATAGAAATTTTGTTGTTTTGTTTGGAACAAACATGTTTATATTGGATCCATCATCAAAGAAGAAAATACAAGTATTTCTATTTAGAGACAGAAGTCCATGTAAAGCATGAAAGTAGATAAACTTGAATAATACAGAAAATATGAAATGGCAAACTCTGATTTTGAAATATCATATGTCAACTTTTTCCTATAACTAATTTTATATATGTGTGCTCTGTTGTGTAGTTATGCATTTCTTTATACTTTTGCGATGGAAATAGTAGATTGTGTAATTTTTTACTATTAACAGTAATGGGATCTGTACCATTAGCTTCAATAGTGCATGTCCAAGACTATTATTATCATTATTTGTTACAAACGCATCTAGAAGCTCTAAATAAATAAATAAGTCAGAATGACATTGTACCTAGGTACAATCTTGTGATTATGTACATAAAGGCTTACAAGTTAACAGCATGCTATATAATACAGACTCTACTACTTCTGATGAAAGCCTTTTTTCCAACAGTATGTTGGAAAAAATTGTTTTCTCTGAAAAAGGTTTAAATAAGTCAAATGATGCATCTTCCATTTAATTTATAAAATATTTTCTATCTCATAATTACTTACACAGTCAGTAAAGAAAATCATGTTTATTTACCTCCAAGTTTATTGTTTTTAAATACAGATGAAGAGTTTTGTGTGATTTGCAGCCCAAATTAGTACACTCAGAAAACATTCAGGGATGGCTGCTTAACTCTGTAAGTTCTGAGTGCTGGTGATTCATGGACCAAAAACATGAAAGAAAAAATGTTTTTCCATTTTTAATACAAAAGAATAACAGCAGAGTGCATCAGTGAAAAGCAATAGTAACAATCCTTCAGAACTTTGCCTACTCCTGCCTTCAACATCCAACAGCCCAGTGGATGTTTAAAGCACTTTTAAAGCATAGCCATGAGTTTGAGACAACGTCTGGTCCAACAGAGTAGAATTATTGCTGCAACTCTAGGAAATGCAATAGAACAACTACTAAGCCCATAAAATGCAGAGTTGAAGACATATGTGGACCATCTGAAGTTTAATCTTTCCTACAAACTATGAGAATGCAGTGCAGTGTATAACTGGGTCCTCTGTCTTGGCTGGACTGAACTGAAAAGCAGCATCCAAAGAGCATAGCAGAATTATTTAATTGAAGGGCTCAATCTATCTTCCATGGAACCTGAATGTTGTATTGCTTATTTTTTAGATTCATAGAATATAAGAAAGAAGAAAAACTGAGGCCAATAATGCTATTTCAAAGTATCAGTAAAAACACTGAGTCTCTCAGATATCTGCTTGAATTTCAGGGTTATTTTCTGTTCTTGCTGTAATATATACTATCCAACATCCATAGCAACTGACAGAGTTATGCATGTAAATAATGAAAGAGAAAATAAAAGAGCCCATCTGATGATACAAAATGATAAAAATAAATAATCAGGATGAATACTCAGGATCAAGAGACAAAGGGATGACAGGGAAAAGAGGTAAGGAAAAGGAGATTCTGATCAGATTCTACAACACCAGCAAGTACTGTTTGGTGACATCTTTAGCCTGCTGAAAGAGTGTCCATTTTGAAGCTACTGCCTTTCTTGCAACAGTGACATATTTTGCTGGACTGGCTACATGTGTGATTTGATGCTGTAGTTACTTGAGTAGGTCTTTCCAGTGGTGTGTTATAGAGTCATAGATGTCAGGGCAGATTTCAAAAGCAAACAGCAATCTGCTGAAAAACCTGAAGTCTGCAAGTCTTTTCTGGTCAGTGTTGAATCAGATCTCCATCACTATTGTAAGCAAAAAGAGCCTTTAACCATACATTATCTATTTATGGCCAATAATATTTACTTAGCACGATGTGTCCAGATAAGAGCAAAAATGGAATAATTTTTGATTTGGTTGGAGAAGATGTGTTAAAGACTCCACCAATGAGGCTTAGGTAGTTTGAAGAACGTATATGAACTGGAGTAAGCAAGGCTGTCTCTCCTCCACAGTTCCTCTGGGCATGGTGTGATCTAGCTGCTGCTGAGTGGGAAATCAAGTGTTATGAACCTGCACATACTCATAGCAGAAGTGTGAGGGCTGACATGTGTACTTCTGCCAGGCTGGCAGAGGTGCTTGCTGTGGTTATCCAAAATCATAACTTTGAAATTTGAAACCGTAAGACTGGTCTTCAGGCTTAATAAACTGCACAGTGAATAAGCCTTTCTGAAGCCCTCAAAATCTTAGAGCCGTCGTGACATTAGCTGGAGTGAGCTCATTGTAGCCCCTTTTGTGTTTCATTGCAAAACTCAAGGTTTAACCTACAGTCCCAAATTTAATAATGTTGGACATGCAGTGTTAACTGAGGCTGCTAAAGCTCATTAGCTAACTAAGAGTTCTTTCATTAATTGCTGTAAAGCTCGTAAATAAAAGGTTCCAGTCATCCATTAAGTATACAGCGTAAATAATTTCTACTTGCAGATTGTCTTTTGTAATGAAAGAAGTCATGTGTACCAATAATAAACAGCAAAACCCCAACAAAATCTCACTAAGAAACTACTCCTGTCAGTCAATTTCATTCTTCCTCATCCTTCACTACTAACTCTTGTGCTTTATTTGATGAAAGTTTCCCTTTTTTAGCTTTTGTTATCAGTGAGCAAAAATGTTTCCTACAGATGAAGAGATATCATTTTTTCTCCATCTGCCAGAACATTTTCTTTACTGTGCTCTGGAAATTTGCCAAAAGGGAAGGAGATAACAATTCTGAACATGGGGGTGATGGCAGACATAAATCCGACAGAGAGATAAAGTACAGCAGCTGACTGATGATGTAGAGATTTCACAAAGGCTGTTTTGTTTATTTTCACTTAATCTGATATTTTCTTCCATTTGTGTCATTGAGAACAAGGATAGTTTAAATCACTCACCAAAGGAAGTGCAGGGGTTTTTTAGTTACGTGAATTCTGTCCTTTTCTGTTTTGAAACTCCAATTTAATGAAGCCAGACCCTTCCATTGCAGGTGGGAAATCACTGCAATGATAAGAAAGTGGTGCACAAGGTGTCTACCTATACCGATACCAATAGCCAACTAATCTTTGCTTTCCACTATGTTTAAGTTCTGCAGTTAAAGAATGGGATCTTGAGAGACATGGTCTTTGCAAGCTGCACAGTGTTCTCTGCCTTTGAAAAAAGCAGGTTCATTTTTCAGGGTAATTTGTGAGGTTGAAGCTTTTGGTTGTCAATTACCTTGTTTATCAGATATGGGAATAGTGGAAGACAGATTAATGATTTCAACTTATGTAGTAAATTTTCATGGAAGGCTTGGATTACCTCTTCCAAATCTAGCGGGCTGCACATCACTAAACCCAGACAAAAGTTGACTCTTCCACATAAAATATCCACTCCAGCAGCAGTCAGGTTTTGGCCAGAGAGAGGGCTTGATGCATGCCTCAGTGTTTAGTAGGGAATTTCTTGTTAATTATATTAAATTTGCTTTAAAGAAAAAATATAGGTACTAGCCTGACACAATAGGGTTCATTGTGTGGTGGCTGCTAGGGTTGGATGATTCTCTTGGATTCATTGACTTGAGGACCAGATCCACATCCTGATGCTTAGTGCGAGTCAATGGAAAGGCTCCCACTCTATCAAAGGTTTCTGGATTAGGTCCCTCTTGCAGAATTAGAAGTAGCTCCTTCTCAGAGAAACAGAAGAAAAAAGAAAACAAGCTATAAAAGCAGTTAAGGATTTTTTTTTTTCTGAGGGCTGCTTTACGCATTGTGTTGAACAAGTATATAAAAACAGTTTCTTGTGAATTACAATTGTTATATATTTCCTTTTAAAGATAGATCTGGCTCTTTGCCCTAAATAGTACACAGGATTTTTTTATTTTTCTAAAATGATTTTTCATTAAATTACTAGAAGAATATTAATTGTAAACATTGGCTTTCTTCCCGAGGGAGAAGACTGATATATTCATGTCTGGGGTGGTGTGTCTCAGTCAGGCTTTTTTTCCCCCCTCTCTATGATGTTTAATCAAGCTTTTTTTTTTAAATAGTGCTTAGCTTGGAGAAATATCTATCTCTAACTCTAACTTAGCAATTTGTGAGAGGAGGTCCTTCTTTTACTGTTCACTTACAGGTGTTCACAGTAAGGTTACTTTTCATTCTGGAGTTATCTTTGCCCTGTTATATGTACCATTGAAATGCCTTCCTAGTTTACACATTTATTTCAACAGAGATCAATGAAAGAGCAGAATGACAACATGAATATACACTAGTCTGACTAGTTCAGTAACAAAGATGGTTTATAAGCACAAAGTCTAAACCCAGGTTCTCTGCTAGTAGGTACATGCTGCAGTTGGATTAATAGCTCTTTTACAATATGGTCATAACAACCATGCAAACCATGCAACCATGCAAACATAGCCTTGCAACCTGAAAACTCAGCTCCTTCTTTATATCATTTCCCACTTTACTACAGTAGCTATGGTGACTGCAGCAATTTGACAAACATCAGATGTCCACTAAGAGAGAGCAAGGACAATTATCTGGCTAACTGATGCCACATCCTTCTCCTACATGTGCCATGAGTTCCTATCCTTTGGAACCCTTTATCTCCTAGTGCCATTATTGATTACACCAGTTCTTGTCCTGCTGAAGACTGGATCAAGTTGAGCCCAGAAGAGCATCTCCGCAGATGCAAGTCCTTGCTTGGTTTAGGTGCTGGTTGCTCTTATCTGTTACAAGTGCATGATCTTCAGTGTGCTTTGTATTCTCACTACAACAGTTTCAAATTTTTCTTCCATATATCTTAACAGGTCTGTGGAAATAGCTCTGTATGATCTGCCAAAAGCAGGTGGGGATGAAATAAAAGCAGCCATTGGAAATTATAGAATTGGAACCAAGACCTTAGAAATCTAAAGTTTGCTGGAAAAGTAAGCAACAAGGAAAAAAGCAGGCAAGAATTGTTTTTGTTTTGTTTCTGGTTTTGATGGGGTTTTTTTGTAGAGCCTGTAATAGAATTATAAATTGTGGGAATTAGCTCAAAAATGTCAGTGTGATATAGTCTTGATAGGACAAAAAGCAGGTAGATTAGTGGCAAAAAAAAATAATACAGTGTTTATAGACCTTTCACACAATAGGTACATGAAATTTGTGGTAGGTTTTAAAGGTACATGTGCCTCGGGATACGTCAAGTCTCTGCCTTGCTTGTAACTCATGAACTACTGCCTACTCTTCCACTTATACCTAACTCCAGATAGAAGACATAGATAAATATTCTCTTTGAAACTGTCAAAAAAAACCCAAAACAAAACCCTTTATCCAAAGCAAATGCATTTCTAAAGTTTTTGTTGTGGTTTTTGTTTGTTTGTTTTCCCAGAAGTTCTTAATAGAATCACAGAATCACAGAATGATAGGGGTTGGAAGGGACTTCTGGAGATCATCCAGTCCAACCCCCGATATTGTTGGAAAAAAAACCAACAACAAACAAACAAAAACCAACAACCTCCCACCAACAAAAACATATAGTGATAAAAGAAGGAAAAAGAATTGTTAAACATTAGCATCCTGATTTGACATTTTATTATCCAGCCTATAACAGAGATACAAATCTGGTTAGAGATGTCCCTGCTGACTGCAGGGGGTTGGACAAGATGACCTTGGATGGTCCCTTCCAACCCAAACCATTCTATGATTCTATGATTTAAGGAATTTGGGAAAATGAATTAATGACCTGCAGCTACATAATTCATGTCCTGTGAACCGACTCAGCTTGCACTGTGGAAAGAATCTGACTTCTCCATTGTGTCAGAAAGTGGTGTCCTCACCTCTCTGGGCCTGTATTTTACTAATTATGCAGTGATTTTTACCCCAGAAACTTTAAGCACTGAACTGAATTTGAGACCTCACTATGCTAGGAAGCTTAGAAGGGGAAAACAGCCCTGATGTGCTATGGAGCTGACAGAAGAAATAGATAAGAGAAAAAAAAAGGATGGATGGGAAGGAAGGTTAACTTAATCTAATTTAAAATTAGATTTGAGCTAATATTTTTATTAACTTTTATGTTGTTCTGAGTAAATTATTTCCTAGAAATGGTAAACTGAGAAGTGCACTTAATTTGCAGCAGCATCCTTAAAAAATCTCCTATTAATAAGCTACTTTTATGAAACTCAGTATTAGCAGAGGCCCACGGCTGGATTGAGAAACCTCTCCTGAACTGGATGATCCAAAAGCAAGCTGAAATCAGGGAGGAATCAGGTCTGAGAAGCAGGTTTTGGCAGTCTTGTAACACAACAGAAAGGCTAAGTGTTATCATCTGGGGAACTCAACAAACTTGTTCAAGAAATTGTAATATAACTCACCAAACTAACCACAGAATTAGGCTGTGTTCAATATTATTTTGAGCCTTAAATATACACAAAAGCATACATAAGTGTTAATTTAAGCTCTTTGATTGTGCGTTTTTCCCTCCTCAGATGTGCTTTCTCAAAAAGTGATGTGAAACTCCCCTTTTATAGTGGGATTCATTCATTCACTGGATAAAAAACAGGCACCTGGTAAAAACATCCATGAAAGCTGTTCATAATTGCTTTTTCACCTTGATTAGCAGCTAATAGGAATCATTCCATTACTTATACCTTCCAAAGGAAATCATTAAGCTAGTTTCAGATACCCTGATGCGGTAGTGAATTTGCCAATGTGTCGATTCTAATTTAAACAATATTTCTTGTTCCAATCAATGTATGATCCGGTCTGATTTTGCTAGATACAGCAGTAGAATGACCCCTGCAACTGAGAAGGAGTATATTTGGTGAGGAAGTTGCCTCTGGATTGTTTGGTGGCATTTTTTTCTGATTTCCTCTCCCCAACTTACTTTTATAACTCTCAGCCTGGTCAGGGAAGGCAGGGGAAGAATGGGTGGCAACATAACATAGCACTATCAGTGAGAATTTCCATTTTGCTTAAAGAAAAAGAGGGTTATAATGACAGGGATAAAGCAATGTTTACATTTCCCCAGGTGACTGAGCCAGCTACCTCTAGGGAGCATTAGGTTTCATGTTGTGAAACTAATACACTTTGTTGCAAAGCAGAGCATGTATGACAGTCCCAGCTCACCAGGGTTTCCCCCACTCCACAAAAACAATCAAAATGCTTTGTTCCAAACTTCACCCTAGAAAAGCTTATTTATTCTGCCACTGGGGAAAATAAGATATGCACCTCATTCAGTAGAATGTCCTAGAGACACCGGCTTGGTCAAACTGATTTTAGGCAGAGCTGGGAGTAATAATAATACCATAGACTAAAGTTCCCTATATAAAACTGAGGCCACCTTCATTACTGAGACAATGTCTGCTTATTTTAAGCAAACAGAGAGTTACAAAGATATATGAAGGTTTATTTTAGTGAGGGGTTTGTAAAGAATAGTATATAGCTAAATCCTTGATGACACAGCAGCATCATTCTGAATTGGGATGCTATGGCTAAAGGTAGGTTAAATAACTGAGGTGGAGGACCATATTATGATATGGCACCATCCAGACTAATTACTGAATTATTAAAGGTGTTTTGTCCTAAGGATTTAAAGATGCTTTGCTTTTCAAGTTGCTCTCTGCCCCAGGACTCCTGTGGTCATTTTGTTTTTCAGAGTTCGGCATTCTCCTCCCTGAAGTTGCTTCCTCAAAAGCCAGACTTATCTTACCTTCTCTACAAGCTGTAATCAGCACCAGGTCAAAGCAATTAATTCACTTCAAAGAGCTCTAGCTGCACAGACCCATATGGCTGCCTCCCATGTGACTCTGTAAGCTAATTAGACTTGACTTTATTTTGCCCTCTTCCATTTTACTCTACCTGAGGACCCAGGTCTCCAGTGCCTCAAACTCTACACCCATGCACAACCCCTCTGAAGTCAGCTTCTTACTACTAGGAAGTTTTCCCATGTACTCAATTCTTTCCTATATTTAATCCAATTACATTGTTTTAATTGTGCCTTTTTACATCTTAAACAGCAGGGTTTGGAACAGGTACAAGGACTTTATAGCTGAGTAGATTTAAAGGGACTACCGTGACCATCTTTGTAGAGGAATGGTCTGTATTTATTAGTGCCATGTTGCAGAGCTGGGTTTAGGGTAGAGAAACTAGGCCAATTGTGGTAGTTTAGTAAAGCCACGGCAGGGCTCGGTGTCTGCAGGCACCCGAACCACGTGGCTGCCACGCGGTTGCAGCCACTGCCCCCTGCCGCGGACAGATAAGAGTTTCAAAATGCCTTTTTGAGTTGAGATAAGGAGTTTTTAATACAGTGACACATAAGAAGCAATCACAGCAGCAACAGCAATAACAGTAAGAGAGAAATCTACAAATAAGCAATACCACATAGACAAAGAGAGGTTCCTGAGCGGATTGGCAGACCATGAGTCCCCCTGCCCTACCCCAGAACCGGAACTAGCCCCAGGGCAGGATGTCAGCATGGTATAGAATAGCCTGGCTGCACCAAATTAACCCTGTCCTGTCCAAACCAGGACACCAATTCTGCAGGATCCTAAGTGCTTGGGGTCAGCAGGCCAAGTTAGACAGCAATGTGAACTATCCAACAGAGAAACAGCTTCTGCCTGGGGCAACCAAGCGTCTAATGCAGTTATTTCTGCATTGCAAGTCAGTTGTGAGCTGCAGAATTCTATCAGCACAGTTGCGTTAGACAAGGATGTACAGGTGTTCATTCCCTGATTGACACAGCTGCAATGCCAGAAGCACCACCAACAGACATCGATTTTCCTGGTGACAGTGTCCTTCACCTGGTATATTTTGTTTTATCCAGAGGTAAACAATTTCAGTCTATCAGCACAGAGTACAACACTGTTGATTAAACATAACTGGAATGCTTTAATGGTCAATATAACAATTTTACTGACTTGGCAAAGCGTTCCTATGGTTGACATGTGTTAATAAGACACAGTAATTCTTCACTCTGACTTCACTTGTGTAAATGACATCAATACAGTTAACAGAAAAAAAGGTGCATTTCATAGGATTTCTACCTTTGATTGGAAGAACGGTCTCATGAAGGTGATGATTTCTTTTACAAAGGTTGACTTTAGGGTGGCTAGAGACAGATATCTTAGATATCATGAATCTCAGAATTTTTATTTAAGGCCATGACAAAATTAAGATGCCGGTCTTACTATTGTTGTATTCCTGGGTGGTACTCAATTTTACAGTGATAAGAACTACAGAAACAAAATAGAAATGAATACTTTTTTTGATTTGTGTATGATATACAGTGGTTTAGAAAACAAAGCTAAAAAAGTCTTTTATTTCATCCTCATGACCTCCTACTGCAGGATTGATTCCTATATTATATTTTTACAGTCCTTTGTACATTTTAGTTTTAAATGCCATGGTGAAAGGTCACAGTGTGAGAGATTTCTCAGAATAGGAAATTTGCCCTCAGGTCAGTTAAAAAAAAAATTAATCCCTCTCTACATGTGATCTCCTCCCCATGTAGTTTCTCTCACTCTTTCTGTCCTCTACTGAGACAGTAAATGCTGACAAATCATGCTGGAGTCAACGGACCTTCTGCAACTTGCCAGAATCAGCCCTTTGATATTTACAAAACATATATTTTGTAGGGTAGACTTGGGTATAAAAAAATGCAGATTTGGTTCATTGGTAGTTCCAGAAGCTTGAGAAAAAGCACTTCAGACAGAAAAATATCTTTTTGTTTGACCTGTCCCATCATTTTTCATTTCAAGCTCTCTTAACTCTTTAAAACTCTCTTTAAAAATGGAACTGAATTTTGGCAAGAAACAGCTTTTGGAGCTGGAAAGTCAAAAGTGTTTTAATGTTGAAAAGGAGCATACAAAAATAAAAAGTATGCTTTTTTAGATTGGCTGAGGTTAGTTTTTAGCAGAAATGGGTAAGTAAATTTGGAAATGTTCTGGTCAACCTGAATCTGCACACTTCAGACTGCCACTTTTGTAGGTAGCTTTTAGGCTCTAATCTCCTAATAGCATTATAACCTCAGAGAATTGGTATTAAATTTTGGATATAAGCCAGTCCCTGTAGTACTATCTATCCTGTATTCAGAAATACAGGCTGCAGGAAACAGATTCTACAGGATCAATGGTTTTGGTTCTACCACTTCTCACTATTCATTGAAAGCTCCAGGATCAATGTTTTTGATTTTACCTCTTCTCATTATTCAGTCAAAGCTCTTTCACCTCAAAACCTTTACATATCCACCTATTATTTTTGGTAAAAAAATACAGTGGGAAGTGAAGCAATATAGTTTTTGTGTTAGGTAGGAAATGGTTAAGACTTTGAAGGCAAGATTGTCATTGGAATCCCAATACACCTCTCATTTAATCCATCTGCTGAAGAGGGATGCAATATCATCAGTCATCAGGCAGGAGGATTTTAGCTATGCCCATAAAAATACTTACACATGTTCCCTTAGCTAAATGTTAATTAAAACACAGGCTTTGCAAGAAGTGGCCTGGGAACTCCAGAGATTTCTCTAGCTTTGTTATGTCAGGAAAAAGATTCTCCCTAAACAAAATACTTAGAAAATATTTCTGTGCCTTCGTGCCACAAGATAGATGGTCACTAGACCTGATTGCTGTCTTGCCTGTGACATGGAGAACTTGTCTGATTTATCTTCCTTTTGCTTCAGGTTCCTGACAGACACAACTGCTCTGACAGTACCTGACTGCTTGCTCAGGAGCACTTGTTGCAAGGCTCAATTAAGAGATGCTTGTAAAGACTTCTTGAAATCCTTGGGTGAATAATGGATAAAAATATAACAATCGAGTTTATACACATAAAAAGTGCAATTAGACAACTCCTTCTCAGGGAGGTTCCTGGGTGAAAATGGTTCTTAATTGTTTTTCTTCAGCTGACATAAACTCAACCCAACAAAACTGTTATATACACTCTCTATAAACCAGCAAACAAGCAAATATGCTGAAGTGTTTGGTGCCAGAAAGTATGCAATAATCAAATCTGGATTTTTAGCTCTCAGAAACTTTTTAAAATCTGAAACATCTACCTGGAAACTTTCAGTAAGTATGATTGGGTATTTTAATGAATTTTTATGTCTTCCTTTTATTATTGGAAAAATCCAGAAAGAAGCAAATTTCCTTAGAAGTTTCCATAATAGGTTTAATTTGTTTTCATTTAGTGAGTTAACAAGGTGATTTTAAACAGAATGCTTTCAGGGTATGCGTGTAATAGCTGGCAGTTTTCCTCTTTTATAGTCTCACATATAGACAGTGCTATAGAAGTTGTAATATATACAGCACAATAATAACACTATGCAAACAGCCTCTAAGACCCAGAACCTATGGCATTTCCTTGCCCCACCATTATTTAAAAACAAATTACTTTCTACATCTTCTAGAGACTCTATTTAGAAAAGTGTATCCTACCTTATTGAAAATGTACACAATTAATTATCCTGTGCAGAATTTACATAACAGAATGGTGTCACCACAGCAGATCAAGCCATATTAGCGAAAAGGAACAGTATGAAACCTTCTGGCTTAATGAGTTTTATGAGAACAATTGCTAAGACTTCCACCCCTCACTCCCATGTAAATAATTGACCATAACATTGCATAGTTAATTATTTCAAAAATTAATCTCAACATGAAAAAATACAGAACACATTACCACTTTCATTTGTGAACAACTTTTACAATTAATATAGAAGGATTAAAATAACTGATTACAGCTTACATTGCCATAGAGTTGTTGACATGAATGGTGAAATTATTAGTTTGAGTCACTCAAGTCCCTTCATGTGCAAGTCTGTTTTATGATTCTTGGCATGTTCTGGTAGCTCATATGTCTTTTTATATGGAAAAAAAATTTTCCCTCTGTTAATTTTAGCTATTTTAACACTTGTAGTACTTAGTTTCAGATCCCCCACAGAGTTTAAACAGACTATGTATCCTGGGAGATAAATTGTCTGCCTCAGGTTTAGGAGGTTATGAGTTGAAACCTTAGAGAATTTTCTTTATTAAATGTTCTGTATGTTGGTTTTCCTCTCACTGTAATATAGATGGATATATTCTCACCATGTAATTATCTTTATTGCCCATAAACAGGCTGTATCTGACTTGCACATTTCATCTTTGTTTCTTTTTTTGTCTGGTGAAGAAACAAAACTTATAGTCAATTAAGTCAGATTTCCATGAAGTTCTGTGTACATTTAAACCTCAGTATGTGTTTTATTTGAGGTCTATAGTCCTTTAATAAAATGCTTAATTAACCCCTTTTAGAACACCCATAATATGTTTCCATTAAATTCATGAAGCTGTGTGGGCACTAACTGCTGGCTAATTGACACGGAAATGTTTGTTTCCACCTCTCAAAACACTTTGTGTAACGTAGTGAATTACCCTTGATGCAGATGTCATTGCTAGTCCTCTTATTGGCATCTACATTTTTTAAAAATCTTTTTCTCCTTTTTTTTCTATTTTTTTCCCTTTGCATTTATTCAGCACAGGAAGATAATATATCTCCTTTACTGTTTTTGGGGGGAGGAGTTTGTACAAATACAATGGTTAACATTGTAAAACACTTCTGTTACCAGACTGGAGCTTTCTTCTGCATTAAACCCTTTAATGGCTATCCTTACTGTGCCTCAATGGCCAGAATACAGCCAGAAGCATTTGGAAGAGCTTCCTTATGCATTACTTCCCTTGATACATGCTCAAACCATCTTCTTCAATGTGCTCCCCCAAAATTTGTGTCTTCTACTTTCCCAGAGGTAAGAGACATGATGTGTGGTTGTGTAAGGAGCCAAGAGAATCACATAATCACAAAATGGTGGGGGTTGGAAGGGACCTCAGGACATCATCTAGTCCAACCCTCCTGCCAAAGCAGGTTCACTCAGAGCAGGTTTCCCAGGTGTGCTGGTTTAGTAAAGCAGCAGCGGGGCTCTTCAGTAGCCGAGCCACATGGCTGGCGCCGCTGCTCCCCGCCCCCTCCCCCCTGCCATGGGCCGCAGACAAGGAAAGAAAAAAAAAAAAGAGTTTTAAAATGCCCTTTTGAGTTGAGATAA
>JAVSBS010015471.1:18144-28902 GCA_033124195.1 Coracias cyanogaster | reverse complement strand
CCCCCAAACCAGAATTAGGCTTCAGGGCAGGACATCATCATGGTGTCGAATAGCTGCACCAAATTAACCCTGTCCTGTCCAAACCAGGACACCAGGCATTCATCGCTACCCATTCGATGTAATAATCTCATCATTACCTGTTCAAGGCTCTATTATATTCTAAAGAATTGAGGTGTTTTTTGATGTTTCTGGCTTGTTCTTTAGATAGTGGCTAAAACATGGGAAAGAAAAATGCATTCTTCTTTTTCTGTGCGAAAAGAAGAAGGATTTACCAGGGAGATATTTAGAAAGGAAAGTGTACAATTTTTTAGAAATTATAGGTGATCAGGAAAGGCAAAGATTAAGCATATGAAAAAGGAAACAGATGCTACGAAGAAGCTCTGTATGCAGGTTGAGCTCTGTTAACTGGGTACAGGGAAAGCAGGAAAAGAAGTGATTGACATGGGATGTCTAAGGAAAGGTTTAATAAAGTGGTTATGAGTTTCCAACTTAAAACCAAAATTAGCCATGCTGGGGCCTTTTTGTGAAATTTATTGCTACATGGCTCCCCCTCCACCAGGAAGTCATAAACTCATCAACTGTAAATCTTAGTGATTAACTCCCATTGTTGAATGAAAGGGGAGATGGGTAGAGTAGAGAAAAGAAAAAAAACAGTGCACACACTTGTGAAAAACAGTTATGAGGGGAATAGAAATGGTAAGAAACAGAAGTGGAAGTGATACCAAAAGTTAAGAATAATGTGTCAGCCTTTTCACTTTTCCCCTCATCCCTGAATCTCTGATCAGTGCTACTCTACTTTAAGATGTTCCTTTATTGTTTAGATAAGATTTAAGACTGAGAGCCCAAGCTTTTGATACTTCACTGCAAGAAAATGTCTTTGTGCTATGGATACCTTCCAAAATAGCTACCATTTCCACTGTCATTTTTATTGGTTCCAGGATTGTTTTCTGGCCAGTGTTCACAGTGGAAGGTGGAGACGGAACACTTGTGTGCATCATTTCACCTCTCCAGGAGAGAGAGGATGTATTGCTAAGGATTAAGGCCACCTGTACCTGGGTGCAAAAGCATCATCTGATTTCTGAACAGTTTTAAGACAAGAGGAAATGGCCTCAAGTTGTGCCAAGGGAAGATTAAATGGATATTGGAAATAATTTCTTTAGTAAAAGATTTATCAGGCATTGGAATGAGGTGCCCAGGGTAATGGTGGAGTCCCCATCCCTGGAGGTATTTAAAAGACGTGTAGACATAGTGCTTAGAGATATGGTTTAGTCAAGGACTTGTCAATGTTAGGTCAATGATCAGACTCAATGATCTTAAAAATCTTCTCCAATCTAGGCAATTCTGTGATTCTGTAAATATTTCTTAAAAGTTATTTCAACAGATGAAATAGAGAGGATAAAAAAGGGCGTTGTTATGCCAGTGTCTTTTGAGACATTTCATTAAGGGCGATGTTGGATGCACTATGGGCATCCTCCTTCAATTCCAGAAGGCTCCAGCTTCGCTTTACATGACTCACTCCCCACACCAGTGCTCAGAGCATTGTCTTTCTCAGACTTTCTCCCCTGTGAAAGGCATTTGCAAAGCTATGTGTTCTCCTATCCCCTCCCTTCCCCATGTCTGCAAGCTGCCAGAAGAAATACCCTGATAATACTTGAGAAAGGCTTAGTCTGGGACCAGCTGCAGATTGTCGGTTGCTGGTTTGGAGTACAAGGCAAAACAGAAGAGGATTATGCAGCTGAATGAGCAGCAGTGATAAGGGAAGTTCTGGATGAAAAATGGCTTATTCCCGGAAAACCAGGCAACATCTGAGGCTGCAGACAGACCATTGGTATGAGAATCTCACTGAGCAGAGAGAAACAAGTGACAGTAACTATTTGGAAGCTCTCTGCTGCTCCTAACTATTAAAACACTCTTTCATGTCAATTTGGCACAGAAAACCCTTTGGTTACAGTGCTCTGCATGAACATGCACTGGTACAGGAAAGACTAGCATGGGTGTCTTTGCCTGTGGTCTGAACAGGAGCAACAGAAACAGCCAATTTGTGCACCCCAGTGAAGGCTAGTCCAAAAAGCAGTGTGATGTAAGAACTCTCTGTAATTTGATCTTGCTTTTCTTTTTGAAGAAAAATGAACACACTGTTCCAGGAGATGAAGTGAGCCTTCCACTGATGATACCCCTCACTCTGCCTACTACTTGATCATAAAGCCTCAGCCGAGCCCTCTGACCACAGGAATGAGCTCTTCACCCATTCGCTGAGCATCTGCAGGGTAGTGTTTAAGTGTGCATTTCAGCACCTCGGGGCCCAGAGCATATACTTAATATCTGGCTTGAGAAAGTGCTGGTACCTTTCCTGTGTTGGGATTGACACCTGCATCTATAAAACTGCCCAGGCAACTGAAGCCGTGAAGTGACTTAATCATCTGGGGACACAATCAAGAACAGGCAGGGATAATTTGAGTAGAGGCCTTGATCATATGAACCCCAGAGCCTCAAGGAAACTGCCTGAATCTTTTCCGCCTTGGAGAACCCTCTCTTAGCTCTCTTTCCTTTCCTTGTGAACTTCTGCCAGCAATTCTGTTTGGCCAAAGAGGCTGAGAGGTTTCTAAATAAATAAGGAATTTTTTACTTCTTCCCCTCTCTTTTACTTGGAGATATCTCATTATTACCTGTTCAAGGTTCTGTTATATTGTAAAGATTTTAGGTGGTTTCTGAAGTTCCCGGCTTGCAGATAATGGCTAAAACATGAGAAAACTCATCAAATGAATATCACGTAAAATGAAAAAAGAAAGCTGACAGAAACTCTATAGAAGTGGAAGTACCAAACCATACAGATTCAGGCAGCAGTTTAGGACTTAGTCATAAGAAATGTGCAATGCAGGAGGGACATTAAAATTCAGGAAAAGGGAAAGAAATTACAATGAGTGTCACATGAAACATAAACTACTATTATTTTGATATGAAAGAATATCTGATCCAGAGAGTGCACTGGTGTTATTCTTGGGTCTTACATGTGATGCATCTCATCTAAAGCATGTGTTTCTGGTATATGACTGCCCAGTCTGCATGGGTGATAGGTTAGCTGGCAGCAGACAGGGCTGATATTTTTCATCTAAAAGGTACTTGCATTCCCTTCACTATGTCCAAACCCTTGGCAGTTAGCAAATAAACCCTGGCTCTGAGGCACTTGATTGTACTTCCAGTGCTGTGATCCTTAAAGTACATTGTAGCTATCCAGAAACTAGTAACTGTGTTCTGATAGGCTTATATTTGTTAGGACCTGGTTTACCTTTGTGTCTCCTCAAAATACAAGAAGTCAAGACCTCCTCACAGCCTAGTTTTGTATCATTGGTGAGCACCAAATATTTTGATCAAGGAAGTCATAGGGCAAGAGACCCACAGAGGGTCCCAGAGACCACTACTCCCAGGCTTTGCTAGAGAACATGAGGGGTGACAGCTGATGTCCCCAGCAGGGAGTTCTGAAAGGAGACTGAGGAATCTGGCTCTGATAGGCTATAAAGCAGTGCCAAAAGGCTTTGGAGGGTCCCAGTTGTCCAAAGCAATGACCGTAAGAGCCATAACCAAAACCCAAAATGCAGTATTTGAAAGCAAGTCATCTTTAGCCTGCATTCCCTCAAGGATTATTTCCTCATAGCCCTTCTTCACTAGGCTTTTGAAATGTGATTGCCTTGCTTCCTATAACACAAACCATGTCTTTGTCCAAGCTTTCAGTTGCTGACTTACTTGCAGGTTGTGTGTGATAGAACAGAGTTGAAGCAGAGGGTCTGCTTTATCTTGTCCAGCTTCCTTCTAAACATTTTATTTATATTTGTATTTATTTTAAAAGACCGTGCTGAACAAGAAGGTATATATTTGAGGTTTCTTCATGCTTTCTATCTCCCTTACAAGACTTGCTTTGAAACTTGCATTTATTTTTCCCAGTATGGTATTCCATGGTGCTGCCTGTGTCTTGCCCATACACATGCCTGTGGCACTCAAGGCACTGCTGTTTGTGGAGTTCGTGGTTGATCACTCAAGATACTCCCATGCACAATGACAGCTTTGAAAGATGATCATTGTCTTTCCATGGTTTATATTGCTTGTCTACTGGCTTCTGCTCACAAGAGTTCTGGCTTCACAGCTGCCATAACAGAACAGTTTCAGCGTTCAGTTTCTATCTCTTCCCATTCTCTAGTTCAAGTAGAATTAGTTTTACGTGGATTTCTTAAACAAAAATTATTGTTTTCACTCAAAGAAGCATAAATCCATTAAATGGTTACATTAAATGGTTAATCCATTAAATGCCAGACATAGCCTCTGTGTCTCTGACTCCCACAAACTGACATTTCTCCATGGCCTTTTCCTTTGAAAGAAGCACAACCACACCGCATGGCTATGTTTAATTATTTGCAGGACGTGATATCTTATTATTTCCTATGCTGCATAGAATCTTTCAGTCACCCCATCTAGCTTGTGATTTAAAAGAACAGTATAAGCAAATTTTAACTTTTTTATTTGGTTGTGAATACTATAAGATTCATGAAATGGCGAGGCTTGGTAGAACATGTTTTCAGAGATGTACAATATAGGCTGCAAGCATAAAACAATGAATGGCACAGGGAAGGTAAAGGACACTTCAAAGTATCTTATCACTTAAAGAACATATCAGGAAGCAAACTATGAAATGGAAAGGAGGCAGAGAGTATGTAGTATAAGGGGTGTGTGTAGACTGTGAAACACAATTGCCACAAAAACACCTTTGGGACTCAATATAAAGCCTGGCTCCCTGGATGGGTGCATGCATCAGACACCTTCTGAATGTGTTCTGGGACAAGATTGAGCTGTGTGCACACCGCTCTTCTCTTTGGCTAGTTATACTGTGAGTGACTTCCTATATTTTCCTCAAAAGCACTGTGTGTCTGCTATTGCTAGAGACTGCGTTCTGCATACAATGAGTCACTGGTCTGACCCAGAGTAGAAACTCATTTGTACCAGGAGTGATGCATTTATGTGGGATTGCATAATTATCCCTCTTTCTTGCCCCACAGATCCTGCCTTTGTTTTGACTGTGTGTGTTAAGATATGCAAACAGCCAGGCTTATCCTTGCTTGTGTCTCTTCTCGGCAAATAACAATGTGAGGAATTTCAGGATGGTACAAATAACAAAAGGAGAGTAATATATATGCAGATGTATAGCTAATTCAAGATTCCTCTCAGGCTAATCTCCAATCTTTAATTATGTCTTACTCAATCTAAACTAGTTTTCTGTCTATCACAGAAAGCAGATGGCACCTGACAAGTCCTGTGTTACCTGTTACAAACTTTTCAGGACCACAGGTTCAAGTCGCTGGGGAGGCTTGTCAAGTCTCAGCAGACTGCTTACGTTCTGGCTTAAAAGTTTATTCTGTGCTGCTCACTCACTACAAACAAGAGGAAGAGTCTTCTGTTGATGTTTCTTTTCAGTATTTTATTTAGTAATTGGCTCTAAAGTATTGCGCTCACCCCTAAATGTTGACAATCTGGCATTTCAGGTGATCATTTCTTGCAAAATTATTTTGAAACATTTTGTGCAGATTGTGGTATGTAAATATACAGTGCTGTGCCAAGACTGAATTAGGACTTAGGTGCTAAGAGGCAAATGCCCATGTGTTTGATTAACTCTCTTTAGAGTTTTGCTTATTAGCTTATTTGTCCTTCTGGAAAGTACTATCATGTCAGAGCATTCAGTGTATATTTACATTGAAGGTGAGTGTAGGGCAAATGGTTTACCCAAGGATTCAAAAGTAAACTGTGGTCAGAGCTCAGGAGTGTTTCTTGTAGGTGGAGGAATGAAATGAGGAAAACAAAGAAAGACTAATGGAAAAAAAAGATATTACCATAATAAAGGCTAAGATATCTAATAAAAGAGAATTTGATGAAGATTTTTTTTTAAATAGTATCAAAATTACTAATGCAGTTTCAATGAATAATACAAATAGCTTATTCAAGGGATTTGATACTTTAATTGTAATCAGGCTGGTGGAAGCATATTTGGATATACTGATGGATATTTGAATTTAACACTTTGTTGAATATTCAATGGCATTTGCCCAAAGCCGTTGTTTAATCCTAACATTATACATGTGTACGGAATTTGAAAAAACAGATAGGAGAAGATAAAGTCCAAGCCCTGAAGAGTTTATGGTCTCTGGGTCTGCAGAGTACAGAGAATACATCACAGAACTAGACAGTTCACAACATCTTCAGCACTATTGTCTAGCACATCATGGTGCTATCTTTAAAAAAATTCTTTCATAAGATAAGGTCTGATTTAGAGTACCAAGAGGCTCTGTTGTGGTTTTATTTGAAGAAAACCAAACCAAAACAAACCCAAAACCAAAAAAGCTACAGAATTACCAGCTACAGCTGCCAAAAGCCACTGGCAAAATAAGGTTAATCCTTGAGTTCAAAGTGGCAGGTTGAATTTCAGGAAAAACAAGCCCTCCTGTGTTCTTTGGCAAAAGAAGCCTGCAATGATGTTCAGAATAAACATTCCCAGCAATGCTAAGTGCACGTTCCCTGACCATGCTAAGTCGGTGAAGCTGCCAGGCAGGCATGTACGGATTCAGCTGAGCATGGAAAATGGACACTGTCATGGTGATGGCTCGGTATCTGAAAAAGGAACTTTTTCCATTTAAAAGTTAGCCTTTTCATATTGATTTCAGCAGATCTAAGGAATAAATCAGATGAGTTTAGTGGAGGGGAATGAATGACTTTTGAATATATTCTGCTGCTAAGTCTCAGCCAAGACACCTTGTTGCCTTATGCCATCGTTTACATCCATGTGGGAGTGCACAGGGAGTGTAAAATGCTCACAGACAGTAACAATAGCTTTTTACACTTGTTTCAAATCTTTTAAAAATACCTCTACAAAGCCGAGGTAACAAGGCTCAAACTCCACAGGCTGAATTTGTCCACTGATTCCACAGTAACTTAGCTTTGAAAAAATAGATAGGAAACATACAAAAGTTAATATATGATGTTTCTGCAAATACACACACCTCTTTTTTTTTTCAGGAAGAGAGAAATTACTGAGTGACAATTAATGCATCTGAAGAAAGAGGAGTTTGTGGCTTATATATATAAGCGTGTGGAGTTCAAGATATCATTTTATTTCATTTCACAGCACTCTAAAGCATAATGGTACGAAGACAGTGTTTTGCATATCTGAAAGTTTCAACTCAGGTTCTTTCACAGTTTCCAAAGAACTCAGTCTACTCTTTTGCAGTAATGCTTAGCTACTTGACAGAGAGATAGGTATGCTGGGAAGCTTTAATAATACTGAAGTTTGTCAGTGGCAGTGGATCAGATAAGCTGCCTGGCCCATGCTGCCTGATGTGCCCAGAGACCATCGGGCACAGAAAGTACAGGAAATGGGGTGGCTCAGGGAGTCAGCTCACTGATTTTCAAGCTGTCTTTGGCATGCGTTAAAGCAGCCTGGGGACTGTTTTAAACAACTCCAATTGGGAATAAGCCAAACACAGTAGTATTCTGGCCAAGTCCTGGCACTCTCCTTTCTCCAGGGCCAGACAGGATTGATGGTATATTAGCAGAGTTCACTGACTGCATGCCAGCAAGAGATGTTATAATGCCAAGAGAAATCTCAGCTGGTGGGATCTGAAGAGCTTCCAGGCTTTAGGTTCTGCTATATGAAGTTTATCTGAAAAACAAGTCCTGAAAGTGTGAGGATCTGGGTATCATGTTAAAAATGAGAAAATGCAGCAGAAGCAAAAGAGAGCAAAGGGGAAGCACTTGGAAGGTTCAGTAATAATAAGCATTGTCACTTGGAAAAAAATATTTCCTGAATGCACTAGGAGAGCTTGTCTCTGAAGTCCATTTGGAATGGCACTGGCTTAGAAAGGAGATCAGTAAGGTCATCCAACAACCATCCAAGGCACAGAAGAAAGCACAGACCAACTTCTGCAGGTCCACATGGTCTATTTGTTGCTGTCCAGTGTTATGTTTGAAACTAGATCCTCTCCCTGCTCTAGCTCAACCTCAGACCAGAACACATCAAGCCAGAAAAGCTAATTCCTTGGAGATCTCAAGCTTTAACTATATTTTGGCAGAATGCAGAAAGGGATGTACAGTCAAAATGGTTAAGTTCTATCCTCAGGCTGCCTCGGATTTTGCAGTATGCTCGCTTCTAGAGATCTTAGTTCCTTACTCGTCTCTATTCCCTTCTTATTGGAGAGCTATTTTGTCACCTTATTCCTCAGCCAATAAATATCTGACTAGTATCCACTCCAGCGGTGCTGATGTCTGGTCTATTTGTTTTAGTATTTTTGCTTGAAAAATCATAAAAAGCAAGAAGTGGAAAGGTTATTTTGTATTTGTTGCAATCATATCCCATATCCACCTTCCTCTTCTTGAGCAAATAAAGTGGTTTAGTGCCTTCTCATAAAATAGGTTTTCTGTTCTCTGGCTATTTGTTTTGCTTTTCTTTACATCTGTGTCATCTTTAGGGAAATATAAGATTTCAGCAACTATAGCTGTTATGTACCTCTGCAGGTGCTTCTGTACCCATAGGGTACTAATGTCTGAACATTTTTAGCCTCACAGTAATTGGCTGTTATGTAATATTCCTGGTTTTAATTTTAAATAATAGATGTGCAGTTGAGGACACAAACCCACAAATTTAGACCACAGTCACTCACGTATCAATGAGAGACCTCTGCCAGTGAGAGAAATTTCAAGCCCTTAGAACATGACATTTTTTGCATGTGTTGAGGCTTTGCAGGTGTCTGCCAATCCACTGAAGTTCTGGCTAAGCTGCCAGGCAGCTAAAGGTTTATCTGTTATTACTATGCAGAGCTCAATCATACACTTTGTGTAGACACAGCAAGTGTGGGGCTTCCTGGAGGCATCCCACTTACTGTGGGAGGTTTTAGCAAAGTTAGACACATCCAAGGAGAGTAGGAGAAATTTTTGCCTGTATGCACAGTTCAGTAACGGAAGTACTGTAAAACTGACTAATCCGTAAAGCATCAAATATACCAAATGTTACCATCCCTTCTCTGAACTCAGAATCCATTCCTGAAGTATAAATTTGGCAAAACAGTTTATTGCCCAGATGTTTTTGCTACATGAACTCATTCCTATAGTTTTCTTCAGTTTCTTTATCGTTGTTTTGGCAGACTTCATTGCTTAAAATTTTTTCTGTACTTTAGTATATCTCTCATCACCACCATCATCATCATCACTATCATGGTTATTGTTACTGTTGCTATTATTAGTATCTCAAAAGGCTGTTCATTATGTCTTACCAAGCTTTCAATAATCACTACATAGAGATTGCACCTACATGAGCTAGTGCTCCAACTCTTCCTGGCAATGCCAGCACTGAACAGAGGGTGGATGTTTTAAAAATCTGCAGTATGAAAAAGTGAGGGTTTTGAATCACATTGGCAAGTTACATCATCTAAAGGGCTTCTTCAAGGAACAGATTTTTAAGGACTGTGCTAATTAACATTGAGAATTGGCATTAGAGGTAAATTATTCCATTTAATTCTGGATGAGAGCTGTCCTTTAAGAGTACTTCTGTTGAAGACTATTATTATTACCATTGGTATTATTTCATGTATTTTTTTGCCATTATAACACCTCTTTTCCTAACACCAGGCAACATTTCAAATAGATGTCCACTGCTTTCCCACATCCTCTTTTAATTATCACTTTCTTTCTCCCTGTACTCATGGGGAGTTAAACTGGGGTCTGGTTCAGCCCCAGGGGATTTAGTAGCTTTCTGATATTCTACTGAATTGTTTCTTGAAGCTTGGTGAAAATTGAAACCTGTGCCTCTGGGGAAGGGAATCTCTGAGAGGCCATCATATTCCTTAGGTAATGTAGGAAGCCAAACCTCACCTTTATGTCAGAGGATTGTTCTCACATTTTTGAGGTTTCTTTTCCAAGTTCTGTGCTCTGCTTTTTCACTTTCTTCATGTATTATTTGTTACTGAGTGGGATTGACTTCTAAGCTAGCAACCAGATTTTGAACTGGGCTGTGTGGCTAACTGATGCTATACATTTTATTAGACATGTCCCTAATAGTTTTGCACATAGATAAGCCCTGAAGGAATCACCATACTCTATAAGATGTCCTCCTGTATGGCCCTCTTGTTCATTTTCCCCTGTAAACATGTCACTAACAGAATGGTTTTTTAGTATCTCCCACAAAGCTGTTCAATCATGTTTTAAAACTCCCAGACATAAAAATTGGCTTTTTCATTTCTTGCTCTTATGATTACTCAATCTCCCAAACTTCCACTTTGAGTCATGAAGATCTAAGTTCCCTTCACTGATGTTTTGCAATTCTCCAGTATTTTAAACTTACTCAGGAACACATATGGTCTTCACGTTCTACTGGGAGATGCTCCTAACAGAATGTAGTGGTTTAGTAAAGCTGCAGTGGTTCAGTCCCTGCCAGCAGCCAAGTCCCTGCCAGTGTCCCCCACTGCGGACAAAAAGGTTTTAAAATGCCTTTTTGAGTTGAGATAAGGAGAGTTTGATACAGTGACACGTAAGAAACAATCATAGTAACAACAACAATAACAACAATAAGAAAAGCAACGTACAAAAATAAGTAATACTGTGGACAAAAAGAGGGTGCAGAGTAGACCGGTTGCACACACCAAGTCACACCTCAGAACCAGAACTGGCCCCAGGGCATGATGTCAGCATGGTATGGAATAGCCCAGCTGCACCAAATTAACCCTGTCCTGG
>JAVSBS010015471.1:0-18044 GCA_033124195.1 Coracias cyanogaster | reverse complement strand
GTTTGAAACTGTTACCTCTTGACCTATTACTACACTCCCTGATAAAGAGTCATAGAATCATAACATCATAGAACCATAGAATCCTCGAATGTTAGGGGTTGTAAGGGACCTCTGGAGATCATCAAGTCCAACCCCCCTGCCAAGCAGGACCAAGTCCCTCCCCATCTTTCCTGTAGGCCCCCTTTAAGTACGCTAAGGTGCAATAAGGTCTCCCCAGAGCCTTCTTTCATAGGGGTGGTGCTCCAGGCCCCTGATCATCTTTGCAGCCTTTCTCCAGACCCGCTAAAACAGGTCCATATCTTTCGTATGTTGGGGGCTCCAGAGCTGAACACAGTGCTCCAGGTGGGGTCTCACAAGAGTGGAGTGGAGGTGAGTAGTTATCAATCAATGCATAGACAAACCACTTAAAGAAGATGCAACATAGATATTATTAATAGAAATAGGAATTCCATACTTATATTTTTGGTTCAAAGAAGAGAAGCTTCGTTAGATTCTTAACTGTGATAAGAAATACTTGGGCTACACATGTACAAGCTGAAAAGTACTGTTGCTGAGACACATTTGACACATGGAAGAATGGGATTCATTCAGACTTCTGAAATGAGAAAAACTGTATTTCAACAGCAGGGACCTTCCACTGCTGTTCCCTGACTAGGGGAGCTGGTTAAGCAGAATTGCCCAGTGGCGATTATTTGTCCTCTGTCTGCAGCCTTCATCTCACAGAAAGTCAGGCAGCTGCTTGGCTTCAGATCTGTTGGTTCATAAAACAGGTACCTAAGTACTCTGGTGTCATTTCCTCAGGCCACATAACTATCACATAAACACTGATAGCATTAAAATTGCATTTAGAACATATCCTTGGATCAGGGACTTTCTTTATCCAGTGTGTTTCTAAAGGTGCTGCTGTTGCTTGTTCCCAACCTTGTGATAATCTTCTCTTCTGGCAATTTCTTTACATGTTGGCTCAAGTGGTACTCTGTTCACTGGATAAAAAGTTGTGAAGTGGTATAGAGCTCAATGTACTGTTTTCCAAAAATGATTCCAAAAGCACTTGTCTTGTGATACTAAAATATATGTCTAAATAGCCAAGCTGCTGAATAACTTTTAAATGTTTTAGTTCAAGGACTCACTGCTGGTGTTTTTAGCTTATCTTTTTCAACATTATCTTTTTTATCTTACTCTAAAATGCTTTTTTTCCCTTTATTTTTGTCACCTCAGTCTTGCAGCTTTTACAACACCAAGAGAAAGGACAAGATGCATCACAACCTGTCCTGGGTTTGGATAGGATAGAGTTAATTTTCACAAGAAGCTGGGAGAGGCCACAGCCAGGGTAGACACACTGAACTAGCCAAGGGAATATTTGATACCATACTGACTTCACGCTCTGTATATAAGGGGCAAGCTGGCCCAGAGGGGAGGGTTGTGCAGCTCAGATGAGTAGTTGGCCAGCCTAGCGCCAGGTTCCCAGTGGTGAGCAGTTGCATTACACATCACTTGCTTTCTATATTATTTCATGAGTATTATTGTTATGGCTGTTGTTTCTTCTCTCTCTGTCTTTGTCTATTAAGCTATCCTTATCTCTACCTACAAGATTTTACCTTTATTCTTCCGATTCTTCTCCCCATCCAACTGTGGGGTGGAGGCTGGAGCGAGGGAGGGGGGCAGGGAGGGATGGAGGGAGGAAGGGAGGGAGAGAAGGAGAGAGGAAGGGCCATGTGGTGCTTAGTTGCCAACTGGGCCTAAAGCACAACATAAGCGTATCTTGACGCTGGTGTTTTCCCAGGGTCAGCAATAAAAGTATTAAATCCAGAAGCAGTGACTGTGGGGATATCAAATATCAGCAGAGAAAATTTTGGAGGTGACTTTTGGCCTAAATTAAAATTGCTTAACTGTTGAACTGTTCAACTTCCAAAGAAAGCCATATTTCTATTATACACAAGGCAAGGATCTCTTCAGATAGCCAGAAATGAGGGCTGCCCATCCTACCTGCAGGTAGGTAAGATATAAGCATCATTAAAACCAGCAGCTGTCCAGATGCAATGCCAAGAAATTAATTTAGGATCTTGCAACCCTCTCAGTTATGCTATGACTTCTATTTTTTCTTCCTTTTGCCTCCTCGTTAATTCTGTAGACACAAATACACTCCCTTCTTGTTTTCCTTATTTTCTCTCTGCCAGTTGTGAACTTCTGCATTGTGTGGATTACACAAGCACATCAACTTGTGGAGGCCATATAACTGCTGACTGGATTCTTTAGCTGATCCTGAGTCAGCATGGTAAAATGGATAAAAGCTACAAACCATGGCCTTGCTAGCTCAATGTGTCTGAGGAGCCTAACAGAGCAGACTGAATAGTGAGGATTTTAAATGAATGACAAAATTGCTCATTATCATGTCAGGAAGCTTCAAAGACTGATGAAATCCCACTGATGTCTCTTTAGTCCACCAGTAAAGTCTCTGAGAAGACTATGCAACAGCATGCTTAGTAAAGTTGGCCAGCAGATGATCCTGAGAAGATTGTCATGCCTCTGCTTCCACCTGGAGAAATGCCAGCTAAAGGACTGGGAGTTTGCCCACCCAATGGACCTTACACAGTTTCTCTCATGCAGATAGGATAATATGCCGAAGCAGACTGCAGACAAGAAAGGTCCTTTAGGAGAGAAGTGTCTGAAATTACAAGGTAGTACAAACTCCTTCAGGTTTGTTTTCCATTCAAATCCTTGAAGTGATGATGAGGCCTCTGAGCAAAGGTCCCTTCACTAAGGCCTGCTGTGGGACCTCATGCTACTTTGTTCACAAGTAGACACAGTAGGGGTGGCAAGAGCAATGCATCTCCATCACCACCTGCCAAAAAACTCAGTGCTCATTTTCCATCACGGGATGAGGAGGAAGGGAGAGGGAGGAAGCCTTTGGGAGGCAGAGCTGAAGGTGCAAAGGAGCAATGACAATTACAATTGTATTTGAAAATGGACCTGGTGGTGCTTAACAGAAATGATCAGCTTTAGAGGCAGTGATTGCTCTTTTTTTACCAATATCTAGGCTAGGAATAATCCCTTAATTTTGTATGTATATTATTTTCAAATCTGTAAAATCTCATATACAATGTCTCAAGCCTACAACAGCACCTAGACCTATATTTAAAATATTTTTTTTTCTTTGTGGCCTTCTTGGCTTTAGGCCTCACTCCAAGACCAAACCCCCAGACACTCTGTGAATTCATGCTACTAAAGTAGTAGGAGCTCAGATACAGAACATTGTCTGCTCCAGCCCAAGTCTAGCCTCCTGTGATACAGTCTCTGAAAAGCAAGACTGTTCTTTAAGGAAAGCTTCCAAAGATGGAAGAAATGTTCAAAGACAATAGGAAGTTGGTGTAATCAGGAGGACATCTGCAACTTGATACTAAGGTCTGAATTTACTTTGGATATCAAGAGATCTTGCTTTTTCGAGCAAATGTAATACTAAAACAAAGAGTGATTACATTATATTTCTGACTATTTGAGGATGTCCATCCTGCACACTTCCATCAGTATGATCTTAGTTTTAGATCTGTGCATTTCAAAGTGATTTACTGCTGGAGGAAACCATCCATCAGGGTGTGGTGGTTCAGTCCCTGCCAGGAGCCGAGCCACGTGGCCGCTGCCACTGCCCTGCCAGCGCCAGTCCAGGGAAGGGGGACGGGGAAACACAGAGCCGGGACTGAGATAAGCAGAGTTTAATACAGTGACAAACAGGGAACAATCACAGTAACAACAGCAATGACAACAGTGAGAAAAACAATGTACAGAACGAGTGGTACTGTGTGGACAGATGGAATGGAGTGGACCAGCCAAATGCGCGCAAGTCGCACCATGGAACTGGAACTGGCCCCAGGGCATGATGTCAGCATGGTATGGAATAGCCCAGCTGCACCAAATTAACCCTGTCCTGGCTGAACCAGGACACAGAACTGGTCAGGAACTCTTAGTAATTAGATGGTTACCATTGTCCTTAAAACCCTGTACACTTTCTCTGTTAACTTGATCCATACCTAGCAGGCAATTCAATAGTGAAGTTATTGTTGGACTTTGTGGCACAGCAGTAACATAACCTTTTAACCCATGAATGTTATGTGATGAAGTGATATTTCAGAATCTTTTGGTAAATACTAGTTCTGTTTTTTTCATAATTTTAGCTCTTAATCAGAACTGCTCTTGCATGTAGACAGTGTTTTCTGGCTCCCTGGAAAAGATGAACTACTGGCAGCAAAATAGCTACTGCTTTGTCTTCTTAGAAGTGCTGCTTGAAGGAGACCTCTGCAGGTAATTTGTTGAACTTCCCACGCAAACTGGGACTATCACCAACACCAGATGAAGTCAGCCATGACTGTAGGCAAGTCTAGAAAATCTCCATGGATTGGGATTCCCTATCTACCCTGGGTAACCGCTGGTTTTCCCCCATCCCTTTCAAAAAGCTGTAGGCTGCTATTGAATCTCTCTTTGACCTCTTCTCTGTCAGACTAAACAAGCTCAGTTCTCTCAAACTCTCTTCATAAGTCACTTGCTCTGGCCAGTAATATTTTGGCAGGTCTCTGCAGCATACTCTCCAATTTATCTCCTTCAGTTAGGCAGGTCCAAAACTGGACCCATTGTTCCTGGTGTGGCCTCAATGGGACCAAGTAAAGGAAGATAATAATTTATTTCAATATGCTGTCCTAATGGACCCCATTATGCAGTTTTACTGTATTCCCGGTGCAAATAGACTGACTTGTGCTCAGCCTGGTATCCACAACCCCTAGACCTTTTTCAACATCCTCCATTCACATCAGTTGAATTCTGCCTGCTGGGATCATGCCACAGCTGTTATTTGATAGCTATGTTTTTGGTATTGTGAAGTGCAATCTGGTAAGTTTTGTTTTCCTTAAAGATGTTGCTTCCCTTAGTCTTCCGAAATGTTTTCTGGTTTTTTTCTCTGTTAGTCTCACTCCCCTTATAAACACTCCCTTGTAAACACTCCTTCATTTGCTACTGCATAGCATTAACCAAAGACATTAACCTCCAGATTCAAGGATCCCACCCACCCAATGTCTCTAATTTACCAGCTAGAAATGTCCAGCCTCAACAGTTATGTGCCATACTGTCAAAAAGACACTTTTGTGCTTTTCATCTGATGTTTTTAATGAATGGGAGGAGCTTCTTGCAAACCTTTGTGAAATTGTATAATGCATATCTTTATGCTTATATACAGCTATCTGTAAAGATATAAATGTATTTAATATAATCAGGAATCTCAGATCAGTTGCACATGTAGCTCACAAAATTTCTTTGATGCCTGTTGAGATTGTTCAACTGGAAATATTGTGTTGGGTCTCACTCTGTAGCTCCTCAGTCTGTCCATATCTCAGTTTGTTTTCTTGTTTCATCCTGAGATGATAAGCACTATAGTCAGAAGCTGATTTTCTTTCCTGTGTATTTTTAGACATGGACTAATACAATTTAACCTGCTGCTTGAGCAGGTGTCCAGTCATTATCATCATAATAACTATAATGATAATAATAATAAACCTAAACAAGGCTAATTCTAGCAGACACCTGAGCTCAACTTTCTGAAAATCAGTCATTCGAAATTCTAAATATGTAGCTTACAGTCTGTCTGGTTTTTATTTGCCATATGTAATACAGGGATAAAGTACTTTTGTACTTCCCTGGAAAGTAAATCTATTAAATAGTGTTTTTAGATACCACAAGTTCTTATAACTAAGAATGCAAATGAGATAGCCCCTTTCACATCAAGACATGTAGGCTAGTCCTTTTTTCTTTAACATTAAGAGAGAAACCTGAGCTGCTCCCAACTGTTCTTACACCTGGGGTGGAGATGTTAAAATCTACACCTTGCTTAGGGAATTTAAAAGAACGAAAATCAACACAAAGCATTCTAGGCAGAAAACTGCATATTTTTATTTCAGATACCTAAAACAAGCTAAATGCAGCACATGTTGCATTAGGTTTTTCTACTCTGTTAACCTATAATCCTTACAGAAATATCCTTTGGCAGGTGCATGTTCCTCCAATATGCAGTGATGATGGACATTTCCTGATATGGCCAGGCTGCAGCCCTACAGCACGCTGGAGCTGGGGCAGACACAAAGCCATGATGGCAGCTTGTTGTGAGAGAGGCAGAGCCACAGCTGTGTTAAAAAGCTCAAGCCCACCTCCTACCTCAACTGCTTTTTTCTCCAGAAAAGCCAGATTCCCCATCATGAGATAGATATAACACTGCTGAAGCAACCATACAGCTTAAAGGGAATTGAAATATGCTGGAAATAAGTCCCATGAGCAGTCAAGAAAGCTGGGAGGATGAACATGGGTAAATAGTATTTGGTGGAGGTTGTAATAACAGGCTTAGCTCTTCCAAATTTCTTTTTCCAAAGATTTCCTAATTTTTTTAGACTTAATTTGAGCCTCCAGAGACCTCTCTAAATTAAATAAGAACTAGAGATGGAAACAAAATAAGAAATTTTGCCTTGAGGAAGATTTTGATATTTCAGTATTTGTTCTCATCTTGAAATGTGAGCTGAAACAAACAAATAAAAACTCTTAATGAACAGAAAGTTTCAAAAAATCACAATTTGTAAATGTGTGATTTCCAGCCACAATTTTTTTTGCCTACTTTCAGAAGAAAAGTCTTGTGCAGTGAGAAAATCAGTCTGCTCCTCCATCCACCTTTCCTTCCTCTTCCTGTCACAGCCAGATTCCAGAGACTTTAATTTCCTGCAGGTTTAAATCAGATATACAGAAAGCATTTAAAAAAACGTCCCAATGAGAACATGAACTGCAGCATGGTCTCAGCAGTCATCTGTTTCTTTGGCATCCGCTGGTTAACCAGACACTGGTCCTTATTGGCCAGGCAGCATGTCTCTGTTTCAAAAGTGTCCACATTTCTCAACATAGATATTAAATTAATTTTCACAGGTGGAAGGTGACAGTGTGTATATTTGACGAAATTATGGAGTGAGCAAAGTGTTAAGGATTTTTTTAGGCAGTGGTTTTAGGAAACAAATCTCTAGAAAATGGCATTTTTTTTGTTCTGTGTTCCATATGCAGTTTGTTTTCTATTATCTTTTGCAATCTGCAGAATCAAATTAATATTGAAAGGCAATAGCTTGGTGTTACTGAATTAAAATATTAAATTTCTGTTTAGCTGATCAAAAATGTTTAGTTTCAACTGCATTTGCATTTTAATTTGGGCTACCTGTTGATTCTGTCTTCCATGAAAGATTTACATAGCAGCTACTCAACATATTGCAGTGCTCTTATGTATGCAGTTCAATGGAGGACAGTGCCACATGGCCTGACACCATTTAGCTCTGCATTTGAGGTGTAAACCATTCAACCTAACAGGTCCACAAGACTGCAGGTGGACCCAAATTATGTTGTCTGTAGGTAATTTTATAATAAGCAGTTTGAAGACCCATGAACTAAAAACAATGCATTTTGTCAGTCCAAGAGATGAACATGTTCTTAAGTCAAGTGCTTTCAAGTAACACCAGTGTCATATCTCCTACTGATTTTTTAATTACAAAACACTGTATTTTTATAAACAGAAAATAAAAGTTCCAACTGTAAACTCTCCTCTAGCCCTAATCAATAGACTGAAAATACTTGGTAGATGAGATAACGGAGACGGTAGTCATATCCCGATTTCACTTTCATTGACGTAAAGTGAAAGTGACTCCATTAGAATCAATTGAGTTACATCAGGGTAAAGCATCTTTAAAAGATATTGGAATTGGGCCCAATAAAAGCTTACTTCTCTCTAACGCAGAAGCTGCTGATAGATGAGGACTGCAATTGAGGAACCTGGTCTCACAGGCTATTACTTTAACTGCTGATCCACAACAGAACTCCCCGGGTCTATTTCCTTTATTATGATTATGAAATATATATATCTAAGCATCTACCTCCTGTGTAAGGAAGATTATTCCTTCTCAATCACACTTGTTAAAGTTCTCTTCTACTTTCTTGTTATAGAAACCTGTTTCATGGATTTTCTTCTTAAACCACTAACCTAAGGACACAAATGTTCTTTCATATTATTTGGCAAGTAACATTTGGGAAAGCAGAAGCACAGTGAAAATGTTTTGTACATGCCCATGAAGTAAGGGAAGATATAAAGATTTGGAAAGCTAAAAATGAGCAGTGCAAAGCATAAGAAAGCATTTGTTTAACATCAGTGACTGTATTGTAGGATTTGCTGCCATAATAGATAAATTCAGCAGTGATATTTAGAAGTTTCAAAGGGGAAAATTCTTATTTAGAAAGAATAGTTAACTCTTTATGTTTTTGAACTGCCCACTGAGAATATGGACATCCACAACAGGGGTTGGGAAAAAGAGGGTTGGTGGCTCCTGGGGTGCCAGAAGACACAGGGATACACTCAGGGACAGCAGAGAAGGGTCTCACCAGCCAGGGCTCATCCCATCATCCCCAGCCAGGCTTGAACACAGCCCAGTGAGGTCCAGGCAACTCTCCTAGGCCTTGAAAAATAAGCTGTTGATAGCCAAACTGCCTATCAGGAATGGTCCTTGGACTGTACTTGACCATGAGCAATGCCTAGTTGTTGCCTGGAAACATTGCATGGGGACCATGTTGAGAATAGAAGAGATGGTCACATGCCGAGGTTCAAGCCTGGGTGTGGTGGAACAGCTGTACACATGCAACCGTTAAATTTGCTGCTAGTCAGGGATGAGCTTAGGACTGATCTTGACCAGAGAACCTTCACCACCTGCATGGATGCTCATGTCTCATTCCCAGGCATGCCTCTAGGCCACTCCAATCCACCCTTTTCAGGATAAGTCCTCTTGAGGTGGTGCTCAACATGGGCAGGTGGTCTAGAGGCAACATCAGCAGTGTAAATACAGCCGTGGTTTTGGCTGTACCTCTGCACTCATCCTTTGTGGTGTTCTATCCCAGCAGTTAAGGTGTCCTTAAAAAAGGAAATATCTCCACTCTGATTTCTTCTCCAAAAAGTTGCATTGTCACCAATGACTAGTGTGAAGTGCATAGTATGAGAGCAGCTAATGTCCAGGGCATGTCTAGTCATATGCTTGCTCTTTTAAAAAATGCAAGCAATGCCAATTCCAACTGCAAAGCAATATTGACATGCTTAATGCTTCTTTATTCAAATACTACTTATAAAACTAATATGACTATGATTATTTTTTTTTTTAAAGAACTGATACTATAATTTGGCTAGCCCGGAACAGGTCCAGAAATAAACCTTCTAAGCTCATTTTTATGAGCAACTGAAAAAGTTAAGCTCTACTAGGAACAAATTAGCAGTTTCTGGCAGTCATTGTCAGCACTGGACAAAGCAGAACCTGTGTTAAACATGTTTCAGACAGATGAGGAATTACATAAGGCATTCAGAACTGTAAAACATAATTCTGTTTCGTTTAAAACTAAATAGTGTGTTCTTCTATGCAGTGTACTCCTGTGTATACTTGTGGTTAAGCAGGTTTTTGGTGTCTATTAATGTGTTACTTCTTCCCTGATATGGAAAACTACATTAACTTATTAAGCAATGCATGAGAAAGCATTGAGAGCAGGTCCCTAAGTGCAACATTTTCCTCTCTGAAGGCAGTGTCACTGCCTTCACTGCACTGTAGTGCTCTCTGAAGCAGCTACACTGTACTTCACAGGAAGACCTTAAACTGGCTCCCGATAATCACAGGCAGATATTCTGTCATGCAGCCCTCTTAATCCTTCCTAAAAACATAGTAGTCATCCACAAAAATAGTCATTTGGAGTCATCTTTAAAATACTACATTCCACACTGAATCTGTTATTACTTCTTCTTATCTGCTTCAAGGTTCTTATGCAGTTAAAGCAACCTTTGTCCTTTGCAAGCAACCTATTTTTGCCAGTAATTCACTCTGCTACTCTGACCTTATTTGCTGATGGCATAATTTGTCTTGCAACCCTACACAAATACACTACATCAATAACATTTTCTCAAGGCTATTTTCCCCTGAACCATACAAGAGTAAATTGGTTATTTTTCTTTTCAGCAGAGCAACAGACAACATTATAACTTTCCTTGCAAGGTTCTAATGTAAAGCAGGCATGCAGACAAGGTTTGTTTTGTTTTTATTGCTATTTTTAGGTGGAAAACAAGGTGGTAAACTAGAGCTAAAGTTCGAGGCTTTTTAAAATCCACGATTGAACATGACCTTTTCCATTCTCATTCAGTTTGCACAGAGGAATAATTTCCAAAGTAGTGTGGGAAGGAACAATTAAAGTTAAATGTTAATTTTCAAAAATAAGACCCAGCTTGCCTTCTAGTTTCTGAATTGCCCCTGGAATACAATTCAGGCTCAGCCTCCTGGGGAAAGGCATTGAAAACAAACCACTGGTGTGGAAAGCAAGAGGTAGAACAGTATCTTGTGAAATCAGACTGGTTTTTCTAAGTGTCCATGGCTTAAGGTAGCATTACTCTCCTTCAAAGCTGCATTTGCTGCAATTTTCTTTACTGAGGACCCTGGACTCCTACAAAGGGGCCAGATTTTGCACCTCATTTGGCAAGAGCAGAAGATACTCAAGTCTGTCCTAGTTAAAAGTACTGGTATTTTGTGTCCCTATATAGTAAGAGGAAACAGGTGACAGTTTTCTGAGGAAAGCCACCAGCCTCAGTGTCTTCCTAGGCTGTTGAGGTCTGTGCCAAAAACTGCCCATTGGCTATATCACACAGCAGTTTTCACATTGATATTCTTGTTTTAAAAGTCCTAGGCTTAGACAGAGTTTCCTCCCAGTGTGAACATGGAGCATCAGGACCAGGGCTACTCAAACTTTGCAGCCTCCAAGTGAGAGCATGTGTGGATCTACCCTGCTCTCAGTTTGATGTGTGCTTCCACGCATGCAGCATCTGTAAGATCAAGACATGCCTGGGATCTACTGCCTGTAGCTGAGAGCACATGACCTCCAGGTTATCACAGTATCTTAAGTTTACCATATATAAGCTATAAACTGGAGTCTTTAATAAAAGTTCAAAGGATTATTTTTTTTCACAATGAGAGGCAATCTTCCAAATGAAATCTAGAAGTGTCAGCTAATTTTTTCTCTGTATCAATAAACACCATTCTTAAATTTTGATGGGCTTAAGGGAACACTAATTTTATGACAAGTTCAAACTATAGGAGTGGCAGGCACTGATTCCTGCCTAAAGTGCAATAGCCACAGGTAAAGTAAGGTGTGTAGGCTCTTATAAATCAAACATCCAGGCCTGGATTTACAGTTTCTAATGATGGAAACATCACCATGAAGTTAGAAAGTGATTCATTGATTAATCCTCTCCATTAATTTTTCTTTTTTTTTTCTTTTCCTGCTGAATTTAAATCATTTTAGTTTTCCAATACTGGTTTTGTTTTGCCTTAGTATTCTAGATTGAGACTTCTCTTGAATTCCTATGGTCCACACCTTGAAAAGATGGAGTACCTCCTGCTCCCCAGGACACCACACAGCTCTCCAAGTTTTAGTCACTCACCTAGCTCCTGTCTCAATTCTTTCCAGGTTTTTATCATCTCTTTTAACTTACTGATACCAGAAATGGAAAAATTATTCCATGAATGGTTTCATTATTTTCAAGGATGGTTATATTATAATCTCACAACTCCTACTCACTATTCCGTATTTCTACCCATTATTCCTTTTGACTGCAGTGTCACCTGGGATCTCATTATTAGCTGATTATCCACCATGGCCCTAAGTACTTTTTAGAGTCACTATTTCCCAGCTTAGCAAATCCATACCATGATTGTAGCTTTGCTCTTCCTATGTACGTGGCCCTTGGCCATATTGAAATAGATATTTTTTCACTGAAACCAAACTCTATATAATTTCTCATTAACCAGTCACCCTCCTCTCACGTCACTAACAGATCTTTCTCAGTGATAATTTAGTTTTTGCCATCACTCTTGAGATTTCCAAATTACACAGAGCAAAAAAGTCCTCTGATGAGCCCAAGGGAAACATAGGTACTCAGATACAATTCCATATTAATCATGTTTTCAGACTTGCAGTTTAAGCAGCTTTTAATATAATGTTTATATTATAGGTCGTGGGTTTTTTATTGTTTTCAGAGTTTTTGTCATCTGAATTTATGAAACATGAGCATCTCTCATGATACCAGGTGAAATATCTTGTAGAAGTCCATTAACAATATTTCTCTATCAATCAAACTCATCAAAGACAACAACTTATGATGACAAAATCCATTTTCTATAACATATAGCAATTATTTGTCTGTTTGGGGCTGTGGGGCTTTTTATAATTTATTTATTGGCTCAATTTTGTATCTAACATTCAGTTACTTTGTATAGGTTCACTGCAACATAGTGGTTTTTTCTGATTAACATCTTTCCCTTTTACAAGGAAAGGGCTGTAGTTAGAAGATATATTGCATCACAAGTGCTATTTTGCTTCCTTTTAATTTGATTTCTAAGCTAATACGTTAATTATATAAAATTACTACTGTTTTTAAATAAATCTTACAGTAACTCTAAATATACCTAACACAGGTATATCTACTGATCCTGTCAGAAAAAAAAAAAATTGCTTGCTTGCTCATTGTTTTGTCTTGGAAAAGATACCTTAAAATCTAATTGCATAAATTAAATCTGAAAAATTACTCCTAAAATAAAAATGAAATATTGGAAGCACTGAAAAAAAACATCCCGAACAAAAATTAACTATAAATTCTATAAGATTTTCATCTATATTTTATCTGGGAAAATGTTTGTACCTATGAAAACGATGATTAAAGCAAATTACTTTTAGAATCCTAAATGCTTAGATGTTTCATCCATATTCATACCTCATTAATTGAATCTCATTGTTGCTAATGTTAAAGGAATCCCAAATAAAGAAAAAAAAAGCCTTATTATTGAGTTGATCACATTTTTTATAATTCTGATCATTCTATGCAATTTCACCTAAAAAAAAATACTTCTTATAACACCTGGTCATGCTAGCATCCTGACTTTTTATGTCATTATGAACTCACTGTCCAAACACTGATATGTCCTATCCCCTCCAACATGATGTCTTTGCAAAACAAGGAGTTTTGTTTGTTTCCTCAAGTAGCTGGGACGCAATTAAGCATCTCTGTTCCCCACACAAGAAATGCTTTTAGGATTTTAGTATTCTTCTTCTGAACCAATCTTTCTCTTCTAAAGCAGTACAGTGAGGGTGGAATTAATTTGACATAACTGTATGTGCCCGCTCTATAGATGTCTCCTTCTGAGATTATTGCCTTGGCTTCCATTTATAGTCGATGGAGGTGCTTTTAGGGCACAATTCATCTGACTGAGTTAAGATGTCTATTTTAGGAGAGATGAATTGCACTTTAGCAGGGTTGGTTTCCTCACTGATGGGAAAGGCAGGCTGGGGTTACTAGCTCAAATGCAGCTCTATCAAATGCACGTTTCTCACATTATACCAAGACCTATGAGAACACGTAGCGATATTTTTCTGGACCTCCTTAGCTTGGAATGTATCCCTGTTATATGTGACAACTAAGAGCTTACCTACCAAAGTCGACTAAGACTTTAATTAACATAGAAAACCAGTATTTTTTGTTAATTTTCTCTGAGAGTGCCTAGATATTAAACATATTCCTTGGGCAGGGGAGGATATAAAGATACTTATTATTCTTAAAATCATTTGTGGTGTGCTACTGTTGAAATTTTACTTATATTAAAAATCGGCCTTAGAGTGGAAAAGAAGCTGATTTATATGCAGCCATCTCTCATTAGTGAATACATTCCAGAGAATGTTAAAAGACAGTAATTGTGATGTAAGACTGCAAAAGGTTTCTCAGAGCTGAAGAGTATTACAGGTGGATCAAGTGCCTGCAAATTGGAAGAAGGCAAATTCAAAGTTGAAACAAATAAAATATATTTAACATGGAATTGAATTTATGATTCTAAAAACGTTATGCTTAAATTGGATTTAAAGGTTATACGCCAGCATAATGAAAAGCAACTCAATGAAGATATTACTAGATTGATTTCTATGGTGTGTTTATGCAGATTATAGTGGGTGACCACACAATGGTGTCTTTCTTATGCAAAGTCCCATTCTTACAGAAGTCACTGATAGAACACCCATAGTGTTCATTAGGAGCAGAATTGCAGTGTTAGTCTCTATTATGTTGCATCTAATACCTCATAATACCTCATTTTTCAGCCTCTGTGAGTTTTTCTACAGTGTATATAGTTTATAGATGGATTTATTTTATATTTTTGAGCTAATTTTTTAGGCTGATACCTGGAGAGGGTACTAGAATGTGAATGTATAGAAATGGCTAATGTCATAGAAACTCAGTTGAAGGGAAAAATAAGAACTACTGAGCAGTATACAGTGCTTATTGCATTCAGTAAACTTAGACCATTATATAAAACAGAATAGACTGCATATAATGTAAGCAACTTAAGATTCAACATTTAATTTTCTGTCCTTTAATGAATGTACAAATCATTGAAGTGCACATTCCTCAGTAACCTAAGACCTATGTTCACAATTAAAAAACAGTATAGATTTCTGTGATTTTTTGAATATCCATCATTTTAGATGAAGAGGGAATTAGGACACATTAGCATACAGCATAGCATGTGTTTGTTTCTGCCTGTCATGTTGATTGGTATTTGTCTTCAAGCCCACATGGAGACGACTTCTCTTTTTGAGCAGAACACAAATGTTTTCTGTTATATTAAATATCATCAGGTGTCCAGGACTGCAGTGAATAGTCAGTTTTATAAATGTCTGTGAAGTACAGGTTTTGGAAAGAAATTTCTGCTTTCTTTATGTATTTTTTTTTTTCAATAAAATTTTTTTGTTTTGTTTTGGTTTTTTGTTTTCTTTTTTTCCCCAGTATATACATTTGAAATTCTGCCACAAGGGAAATGTCAGGATTTTCTGAATAAAGACAGAATAACAATAAGACCCATCCATTTCTAGCGAAGGCAGCTGCTTTAGTTCCATGTAGGCATAGAAAGTGAGTTCTCTGTTAGTGTAGTATTCATAATACCATTTGAACAGACTTTTTCTAAGTTCTTAATTATACCATATATTGCAAGCCTTCCTTATGGGGGAACAGGGAGGGGGAGAGAAAAATCCCACCACAGTTCTCTTTTTGTTTTGGTGTAGTATTCATAATGCCATTTGAACAGACTTTCTCCAAGTTGTGCATTGCTTACGTATGTTGCAAGATTTCCTAACGATGAAAAGAAAAACAGAGGGGTTTTTTTTCCTTGGTTTTCAAAGTAGTGGGGATTGTCCTTGAAATATAGGCTTAACTCCTTTCTTTCCCTGTTTATGGATTATTGTTCCACATGGGAGCAATTTAAACAAGTCCTAATTGGACTGTAATCCAGAAAGAATTAAACCATGACTACTACTCTGACCTGTGAAGCATTAGGAAAAAAAAAAATACTGAACCCAGAATAACCAACCTGCTTTTCAATTGACTGTATTTTTAACAGATTAATTGCTTTTTGTTCTAGCATGAGAGAAGCCATGTAGAAAAGCTATTGTGTTTGGATACTGGGAGAACTGACAAAATATTCTCTGGTAGATGATAACTGATGGGTGGTATCAGAAAAGAGACCAAAAGGGGATTATAAAATACATTTTAAAAACATAAATAAATGAAAAACCAGTTGCACAAAACCCTAAATTTTAAATGCAGGTCATTCCCACTCCTATCACAGCATCACAGGATCATAGGAGGGACAGTTGGAAAGGAGTTGTGGAAGCCATCTGCAAGTTTAGAGAAGACCATGGTCAGCACTAGACATCTTGCTTGACCATTTTACCTCAGTCCAGGTTCAGACATTGGCAAATATTCTGGGCTCCAGGATGGCCACACTGCCTTCTTTACTCTGGCTGATTAAAAATGAATTGAATAAAAATAAATTTAAAAGCTCTTGTGAGTGACATTTTCCAGGTTGTATTAAGTATGAATACACTTTCTAAAGTAGGGGGGAAAAAAAAGAAAAATAGAAAAAGCTACTCAATTTCTAGGTAATAGAAAGGACTGTAGTGGCTGCTTCATCTGATACCTGATTCTTCTGGTTTATTAATCTCTGCATTATGCTGGTAACTGAGAAGAATTTAGCTTTTATTCGGCCCTCCATTAGTAATGATTATATTTTTTTCTGCATGATGGTTTATAAACTTTGTTACTATGTAGGTATTATAAGTCAATGTCATCTAATAAGCTATAAAATGATGAGGTGTACTGCATAGAATCTATTCTAATTTTGTGTTACTTACTGTGTAATAAGGAACTGAAAAATGACCTTTTTAAGTATTTAGAGTGTTCTTTAAAATAACCAACAGTATTTCTATTCAAATCCCACTTATTAGAGTGTTTTCCCTAAAATTTAAGACATAAAGTTAAGCTCTTCTGAAATATATCCTTGATTCAATATAACTAATCATGGGAAATCTTGGAAGTGGTTGAAACTGTAATAGAGTGCTAAAGAGTGTAATGCAAAACAGAGTACTTCAGAGTTCATTTCAAGAGGAACTCCTCATAAAACCTTACATATATGGAGAACTGCCTGGATCCTTTTACATTTTCCCTCCAGTCATAAATCTGAGATTGTCCAAATTTGAATCCAGTTACACAATTAAAAAAAAAACCCAAGGAATAGCAGAGCCAAATGAATTTGCAAAGAAGGTGGTTTTTGCATGAATGCAAAATGTCATGTCATTACCGATGAAAATGGCATTTTATTATTGATTGGTGACCTGTGGGAATAATTTATTGCTCTTCTCTTGAAACTCCTTATACGCCTGGTGCAGAACAGGCCTTGTGGATACTTCTAGAAGTTCCAGTTTTCTTGGTCCATGACTCAGGGAGAAATACTAGCTGTGTGGTACAAGTCAACTGTGGAAAAATACAATCTAAGAACATTTTAAGAACCCCAGCTGAGGCAAAAGTCGTTATCGTGGGGCCTGTGAAAGGCATTATGGTTAAGTTTATTGACACAATTAACACCTTACTTCTAACACAATTCAGTGAGCCACAGATACAACTTGTGCAAAAAAACCTGCTCCTTCAGTAATTTGCAAATCCCACAAGACTATCATTCTGCCAGCCATGGCTGGTCTTCCTGTTAAACAACCTGCCAAGTAATCAGCTGCAGGAAACCTGAAAGATATATTATGATGCTATGTATTAATTTACCAGGTTCCATAATAAGCTTTAAATAAACAAAGTTATCAAGCTAATTAGCATTCAGGGGAAAATTATGTTCTTTGAATATCCAAAGCTCTAAGACTGGTTAAAATTCTCTCAGACAAAGAAAAATAAGCACATTCAAACAATAGTGAATATTGTACTAGGACGTACAGACCAGTAGTCTAGAAAGTAGAAACAGTGTTAACTGTTTGACCTAAGATTTCTGCAATAGTCTTTGGAAAAGCCAAAAAGGGTTTATTTTTTCTAAAGTTGTTAGGAAATCAGAACTACAGAGGAAGTCTTGGTGGGCATTTTTTAAGGAGCTCTGGTCTCTGAAATTGATGGTTATCAGCAATTTGAAACAGTGCAACACTTTCTGAAAATTTCTTCAAGGTCATAGATGCAAATTCTGTTGTTCAGATATTCTGAAAACATCAGTCTCCACTTGCTCCACTTGCTCTTCTGATCAGCAACACAGAGACATGGTGGAATGACTCCAATGATTGGTCTGTTAGATTAGAAGGGTATAAGCTCTTCAGGAAGGACAGGTAGGGGAGGCGAGGAGGGGGTGTTGCCCTCTATGTCAGTGAACAGCTGGAATACATGAAACTCCACCTGGTGAGTGATGACAAGGCCAAGTGCCTATGGGCCAGGGTGAAAGGAAGGGAAGGAGACATTACAGTGGGGGTATACTACAGGCCACCTGACTAGGAGGACCAAGTGGATGAGACCCTTCATATGTTTCCAACCCCTGGTCCTCATGGGGGACTTTAACCACCGCACTATCAGTTGGAGGGACAACACTCCAGGGCACAAACAATCCAGG
>JAVSBS010015470.1:26088-38892 GCA_033124195.1 Coracias cyanogaster | reverse complement strand
TTCCAAGCCGTGGAGATGTGGTGCTGAGGGCCAGGGGTTAGTGGTGCCCTGGCAGTGCTGGGGGAACAGTTGGACTTAATATTAAAGGTCTCTTCCAACCAAAACAAGCCTATGATTCTATGAACCAGACTCGTGACCCTTTCTCAGTCACCAAGAGGTGTTTGAATCTACCGATCACATGTTGCTCAGGGCCCTGGCTCCCTGCTCAGAGCTTTCCCCCTGCATTAGCGTGAGCCAGCACTGCTGCCTGGCAGCTGCTCAGGCACTGAGGACACAAACTGTTGCTGTCAGCATTGATTTATGCTCAAGCACGTCCCTTTAAGTAACAACTCTAACACAACTTCTTGTTCTGTAGGTCTTGTCAATGTGGAAGAAGATGGATGGCCTTAGAAGGTCCAATTAAACTTTAGCACCCTACTCCAGTGTGGCTTTTACTCTGCTTGTAGCAGGCTTGTATTGATTGAGCTTTCAGTGAGTTTAACCAGGGGTCTGTTGTGGGCTCATAGTTTGGCAACTTGAGGAATTTATTTACTGTTTACTTTAAAGAACTTTACACATTGTGAGTTTCTTCCTGTAGCCCATCCCTGGGTCGTTCACTAAACATTTCGATCACACAGTCTGAGGTTTTGGTGTAGGACAAATCCAAGTGTGATTTATCTTTTAATATATATCTCCTTAAATAGCCAAAATGTCCAGTCCTGCAGTTTTTCCGTCAGTTGAAGGCTGGCTCAAGGCCATGGCAGTCTCACATAGAAGCACTCCTTGAGAACTCAGGCAATTTTTCTTGCTCCTTGACAGTGGTTATCCTGATTTATTTTCCTCTTTGGCCTTGTGACTGACCCACACACTGTCCCGCTTTGTCTAGCGGGAATCTAGTGATAACCGTCCCTCCTAGGCTGTAAGTTTCCCAATAACGGCCTGATAACTGTTTTTCCTCTGAGTTGCTCTATCAACAGAAGGTATTCTGATGTTGTGAGGGCTGGAGTGCAAACCCAAACGGGTTGAGATAACTAAATAAAAACGGACTATGAGGCTCCCAGAGCAAGGCAGGTGGTGGTTTGCTGGGGGTCACGCAGCATCAATGGGTTCATGTCTATATTGAACAGTACCATGGCATTCAGGCCACCCATGGTAATTCTGATCCAAACTGGGTGCGTTGCTGTTACACTGACCTCCACGGATGTGGTGGCTTTGAGGTGCTAGTCTTACCAGCTAAGAGTTTAAATGCTCCGGTCTTGTGTTTAAGACTTCACAGGGAAATCATGATCCACCTCCATTCTGGGAGAGGGGCTCTGATGTGGTGGCCTGAGCTGCAAAGTGGACTTCAAAAGCTCCTGTTGTCCTACCCCCATGGCCCTGCTCCCCTCAGTTGTACCAGCACAAGTGTTAATGGGACAGAGCTGTTCACAGGAGCCTTGTTAAATGACCTGGGTTAAAAATAAACCCCCATTTTTGGGGGAGGTGTTGGAAAGGAGTTATATTTAAACCAGATCACTGCAGTGATTTGGTAGACAATGTGACCTCCCAAGCAGTTGTTGCACAGCTCAAGGGCAGTCGAAGAGCTGGAGAGGGGTGTGGGGAGAAAAGCAGCAGCCTCCAAAATCAGGTTGTGTCCTCCTAGCTCTTGGGGGGGAAAAAAGAGGGACAACTTGAACTGAACTCTGGTTTCAGAGAGGATCAGTTAACCAACAGGAGTTGTATTTAAGGGGGGAGTCATAGAATAAATATTTGGGATTGAGTGACTGGTGCATGACGGTCTTACATCTACCTCCCCATCCTCATTTCTGTGCTCCCTAGTTGCTGTGCTAGGCTGTGATGATGGGATAATTTATGGGGACAAGTCAGGAATCTGAACTGCCAGAGGGCACCTGTATTTACAGCTGTAGCAACATCATGACAAATCGGTCTTACCCACATTCCGCCTTTTCTGGGGCTGGGGTGGTTGCACCGGTATGTTGTCCTTCACACATGCAAGAGAGGGGTTGGAAAAGGAAAAACTATTTTTATGAGCAATGCTCAGAGAAGATGCATTTCAAATCCTGTAACTTGCAATGCAGAAACCTTTAGGTCAGTGGAGGAATTTTACTAGGAACCCTTGACCCCTTGCTCTGTGGCCTCCTGGCTGTGCCAAGTGACCACTGCCAGCAGAGAAAACAGCGTAACCAAGGACCAGGAACAGAAAATGCCTTCTCCAGATATCACTGCAAGGAGAACATTTAGCAGGATGTGATTGTTGGCCTTGAGACTGAAGTGGGTCCTCTAAATCTGAACCCTTTTCCTGCACCAATCTGAAAATGAATCAAGGTTGTCTCGAATTAGTTCCTGGGTACGGCTGTGGTCAGGTAGTTCCACGTCTGGCTTTATACCAGGTCTAGGAAGTCATTTTGCATACTTGATACTGCTCATATGTGGAAAATCTTTTTCTCTTACAGCTCTAAAGCTGTCTAGGTGAATCTCAACTCCATTGTAATCTCAAGCTGATCACGCTATTTACACCAGAAAATATTCCTTTGCTGAAGTGTCTTTTGAGCCCTACTTGGAGCAGCACGGTCAGCACCTGACCTTGCAGAGTCATGCTCTGTGCCCACACAAGACTTTACTGTGCTTGTTTTTATTTTATTTTTAGTCCAGATTGAGTGCATTCCTGCCCAGGTTCTGCACGGGGCCGTAGTGGACAGTGAGAGAGCATGCTAGAATTTAAGGTTGTTAATGATGGGATGTCACTGCTAAAACATAAGGTAACTTGTGTGACCTGTGTAAAATATGAGTATTTCCCAAGCCGAGACTCTACCTTTGTGCAGCCGAAAGCAGCCCTGCCCTTGACACCTCAGTGTGTGATCTGCTGTGCCATGGGCTGCCTCTGCTTAAAGCACTTTCCACAGCTCCCTAACACACAAACATTGATCTAGGGTATGAAATAACACCTCCATTGTCCATCAGCCGCTAAATCAGCGTTGTTCAAGTGTGCCATGGAGTTCTTGGACTCCGTGTAAGATCTCAACGCTCGCTTCTGCTGAGATGGCTTTTCTACCACCTTACTTGCAGAGATAACAGGGCACACCCAGTCCTTCCAGTGGTCAAAAAGACATTTCAAGATTAATTGTATTCTGTTAGTGTGGGGACACAAACTTTGTTCCGTGGTTGAGTTTGAAATTAATGTGTAACAGCCAAAACACCAAGTCTAGGAAGATTTTTTTCCTTTTTCTCCAGACATCTGCTCTTGATTTATTTTTTGGGTTGAGTGGGCTGTAGCAGTGAACAAAGTCCTTCCAGCAAGGCGTGGGAAGTATGGAATATGAGGATGGAAGAGGGACTGTGGACATCCACGCTGAAGGGAAGGTGGCTGTGGGGGTCACCAACAGGGACAGGAGGTGTTTGGCAACCCGGGCTTTGACTTTCATCCTGTGAAGAAGAGAGAGATGGGAACTTGGGGACAGAAGTTCATATGAATAAATCCACTGATAACTGCTTCAGTTTTATCTGTCAGTTGTGGTCTTAAGATGCCAACTCCAGAAGTGATCTAGTGAAGGAGACCCAAGGAAGTAGTCCATGACTGCAGAGACAATTGAGGTTAGCGATGCCCCACCTCAGAAGTTTGGGGGAATTTGTATAAAAACAACAAAAAGGAATGACCAGTTTCTCAGGCTTAGGGTTTCCAGGAAATTGTGTGTGCTGGATGTACTCAGTTCGAGAGGCCTGTAGAAAAAATCTCAAATATTATTCCACTTAATATGTATATTTATAGAAGTCAGAGTAAATGAGTACACTCACACATACTCATTTTCTGGAGAAAAAAACCTTTCCTTTTTCATTATCCACACCCATGCACATAGATACAGAAAAGAGCAAACGGTGCAAAACATGCTTGTTAAATTATGTACAATATTGACACTGGTCAAAATCCCCCAGGCAGGGAAATGCCAGCACAGGGCTTTCTTGGGTACTGGACAGTTAATTCTGGGAAAATGTGCACAGTGATCCCGGAGAGAAATCTCCCCATTCCTTGCTTGGCCCAGTGCTTGGGTGTGTGTGTCCTGTTGGTTTTGCATGGAAGTTAAATAGAAGAATTAATCCCAAGAACAGCCGGCAGTGTTAAATGTTATTTTAAAGTGAAGTGACAGTTTCCAGAGGAAAAAAAATCAGGATTAGTGCTTTGCTTTGCTCTGAAATGTGCCCATTTTAGAGAGGTTAAAATCACTGCATTAAATGACAACCTTAATCCCAGAATGGTGGGGGTTGGAAGGGACCTCTGGAGATCATCTCGTCCACCCTCCTGCTCCAGCAGCTCACCCAGAGCAGGGGGCCCAGGATCGTGTCCAGGCAGGTTTGGAATCTATCCAGAGAAGGAGACTCCACAACCTCTCTGGGCAGCCTGGGCCAGGCTCAGACACCCTTAAGACTGTGTCGTCTTTCTACTCTCCCTGTCCCCCACCCCAGTAGGCTCCAAAACTCAACCTGTCCTCTTCCTAACCAAGCACAGCCCTTCACCCATGTCCACATTGGCTCTATCTCCAGCTCTGGCAATCTTTCACACTTGTGCTAGTGCAAGCTCACTCTTCCATGTCTACAGCAAAAATGCAGCAAGGGGCAGAGTGATCCCTTAATATACTCAGATATTGACAGAACAAAGACAAAACAGAAGATTCCAGCAGATAGAACCTTTTAGGGAAGGTTCTAGATAATAGAGAAAAGGATATTTGACAACTGCTGTAGGAAGTAAGAAGTTTCAAGTTGTTCTTAGTTTCTAGGCTCTTTGAGTGCATCATCTCAAATCTCCCACAAATTTAACTTTCTAAACAAGACATCTCTGCAGCACAGAATCTCGGGGTGATCTGAGTTATGGTCCTTAAGAGCGTGTCAGAGCGAACGCACAGCTCGTACCCAGACAGGACTCTTGGGGTAAGCCTGAGGTCAGCATTCAGAAGTTAAAATTGCAGCTTTTCCGGCATTAGTGGGGGAAACAGGGCTTGGACTTTGAGTCTCATGAAGAATAGCTCTGCGTCTTAATGCTGAGCGATGTAATCTGCTTACTGAAATGAGGGCTGGTTTGTTTCTGTTCTTAAATCCTACCAAAGAACCGTTTGGAATCTGAGCATAGGAAAGGTTTGGGGTTACCTGGTGCTCAGGGTTCTGTTTGCTTGGCCAGCACAGTGACACCCAGCCTGGTTTTTGGTGCCTTACACCAGTGGAGAAGGATCGAGTGAGTCTCCTGACCTTCTCTGCAGTGGTGGTCACCTTTGTGCAGCTGAGCAGAGCGGGACAAGCTTGAGAGGCGGGCATGTGTGAACCTCATGATGCTCAACAATGTCAAATATGAGGTTGGGAAAAGCCCTGGTATTGATACAGGATGAAGGGATGGAGAGTAGCCCTGTGGAGAAGGACTTGGGGTGAAAAGCTGGACATGAGCTGGCAACGTGCACTCACAGCCCAGAAGGCAATGGCATCCTGGGCTGCTCTCTGTTCTGAGACAACATTTCCAAGATAGTAATTTCTTGCCTGTTTTTACAGCAAATGCAACCACTGGGAGTGTTACTGGGGAGCTCTTCAGGGATGCTAGCCTTTGAGAAGATCATCAGAGGTGCCTTATCTTATCAATGGGATGGGTCCTCTGTTCTTTCACCAGCCGTTTGTCAGAGGGAAGTCCTCTCTAGGTTGTATAGCAGGTTTTTAGTGGGTAGAGGGTAGGGAAGGAGAGCAGACAGTCTCCCTCACCCCTGTACCACACTGAGAACTTCCTAAAAGTGCCAGGGGGTATTTTTAGAGGGATCTGCAGGCTGAATCCATCCAGCAGAATCTCCAGAGGTCCCTTCCAACCCCACCACGCTGTGATTCTGTAACACAAGGTCTTGCCTTTTCCTATCATGACGTCTACCATGAAAACCAAGGCTGGTGTGGCATTTTCCATAGGTGTTTGTGTACAAAGGTGAGTTTGGGCATAGAGGTTTTCATGTTGCCTTTCAGAGCTTCAGCTTTCCAGGAGGGGGCAAGGAGCTGCAAAGCTCGTGGTGAGCTTTAGAGAGTGAATCACATATGGAGCACTGGGGAATAGGAAGAGTGAGCTGGCTGGGAGCAACGAAACCCTTGATGAATGCTGAATGTGGAGCATCTGAGAGGATTGAGTCCTGTCTCAACTTCAGCTAAAGGCATCGACTTTGAATTAGTTTGTTTTTTTCTTTTAAACTCATAGCTGTGGTGTGCACCGTTTGACAACAGCCCTTTGTCAGGCAGGGGAAGAAGGATGCTCAGCTCCACCTCAGCCAGAAAAACTGTGAATCCACTTTTTTTTGCCACCATTACTCTTTCCAGCTTGGCTTAACCAACATCTGAAAAATGGCTTTTCCTCTCTGAATGCATAATTGGTTATTTATACACAAACTGTGGAGCGTTTACTTGGTGTACCTGACTTAGGGAAAAAAAAATTAGTCAAGAACTATCCTACCAGATGTGAGTGTCAGTCAACACATGATCTCCATATAATTTATAAGGTATTAAATTACAAAATAATGAATCTTTTCAGTTAGCGTTTTGGCACACGATGATAGTATTACGTTTTATGTGAGAATATCGACCGCAGCTCTTGCCCCATAAAACTGCAAACAGAAATTTGTAAGCATTGGCAGTGGTTTTGCTTAGAAAAAGACACCCATTATGCTCGGATTACAGTCAAGCTATGTACATACGGCCTGGAGGTTGTCCAGTTGCACGTAGTTCTTTCAACATTTCCTTAAGAAGCCTAGACAGTGGCTTCTAGGTTAGATTTTATTTTTTCTTCCCTTGGATTTCACTAGAGGAAGGTCTGAGGAGCACAGAGCAGAAGGTCTTCCAAGATTCTTGCAAACAAGATATTCCTCTGCGGTCAGCTCTGAGGAGCTGGGCCAGCTTCTGCTCTTGCTCACCATGGAGCATCTGAGCAGCCACCACGGGTGAGAACAGCCCCATCGCACAACGCTCCCAAACCCCACAACTCGGGAATCTCATCTTTCTGCTTCTTGCTTGCAAGTGGAAAGAAGCAGCTTTGAAATAAGATTTACAAGCTGCCAGTCATATGCTGCCCATTGAGAGCAAGTTCATCTTTCTTCGTAAAATTGAAATAATGAGAGATTTTTGCCTCAGAGAAGAGCATTTATGTACCGTAATTTTTTTTTCTTGCCAATAGGAAAATGTTTTTAAATAACGATTCAGCTTTGTAGTGAATCCTTCTCTCTCCCATCCCTAAACAGGAGCTCTTAAGTCTGATTTTTAACAACCGGGCAGAGGAAGGGGCTGCCCCACCTCTGTGGCACAGCTTGGGCTGTGTCAGAGGTGTTGATGGTTCCATGAGCCCCCCTTTGCCTGACAGCGCTGTGGGGTGAAGGACACTCTGCTGCATGTGGAAAACCCAGCCCCTACCAAAGCCCAAAAAACCCCTCGTGCCTCCCTTCAACTTTGGACCTGAAGTTATGGCGAGAGCTTCCCTGAAATATATACGGTTTTATGGCAAGTGTTGAAACGGGCTCATCAGCCAAAGGAAACGCTAGTTTTAAAAAGCCCTTTAACGGTTGGGTTGAGGCCTGCACGCGAAGGAACGGGGCATGGCACCAGCTCGAGCTTTGCGTATGGTTCAACGGCTTCAAGCACACCTCCCTGCTGCTGTTGGAGGTGAGCTTTGCCCAGCTGCTGACAAACTCCCTGGGACTTTAGTGCCCTTGTCCTGCCACATCTACCTCATCCCACCACCTAGTCTGAATGACCCATCCTTGTTCTCAAGCTTCCTTTTGAACCGCTGTTGTCTGAGGGTTTAAGGTACGGCAAAGATCTCCCTGGGCAGGCTTGTGTGCGAGTTTCCAGTGACTACGGCTGTGACTTAAAGCCGGGGTGTGGTTTGGCTGCTCTCCTCCTCCTCGCGTGAGCCCGTCTTACATTTTTCTGCAGTAAGAGCCAAGAGCACTAGATAAGCGCAGTCATTTTAGGGCTAAAATGAAATGATCTCTGGGGTCTGTCTTAGCCTTGCTAAGCAACTGACCTTTTTATTCAAAGTGAATGTAGTGCTAAATAAATATTCCCTTCAAAGCATTAACATTTTTGCAGCTAAATTCTTTTCACGCTTTAAAAAAACCTTCTGCTTGCTTTAAGTAGTAATTATGTCTGATCTGTAGCTCTCAGTATCACAGAAGGCTCGATCTGAGAGTTTAAAATAAATAGCAGAGTGGAAAACATCTGTTCAATTAATATTTTTGTCTTTTTTTTGGCAATGTAGTCCTAGAAGTAGCTTTACGCTGTGCTGTGGAAAATGTAATTACTGATCTAACAAGTCATAACTTCATGCTTGGTTTTTTTCAAGTTAAATTGTTTTTCTCATTCATGTGTCTTCTACTAAGAATGAATCAGCCTAGTAAGCTCAGTATAGCTTCAAATATGAAACAGTGGCTGGAGAAATGAACCCTCTAGTAAAATGCAATGATGCACAGGTAGTTAACTTTCCATAGACTTGTATAACCTGTATCTATAGAAGGAGAGGCAGGATGTGGAATAAATTAATTGAAAAACAAGCAAACGTCACTGTTAACCATCTAAGAAGAGTGTGGCTAACTTGCTTTACTCTTTTTTTGGAGCTAATTTGAGACCCTCTAATTTAGTTGACTGTGTAGCAAACCACTGGTAAGCAGTTGCTTAGAAGATCTTCCTTAATTGGATGCTCTGACACCAACTGTATCTCAACATGCTCTTTAATAAGGTCAGCCCTTGCTGGTCCTTCAGCCACCCTCAATGTCCACACGTGAGATTTCTCCTCATGAGAGCTCTGGGGTGTCAGATCCTCTTTCAGCTGACTCTATAGTCTAGCCCTGACCAGAAATAGTCACATAGACTCTCCTGGGGTCTAAAGGCCCTGGGGTGACAGATCATTAGTGAGCTCTTTGCCCCTCTGTAAAGGTGGCATTTAAAACAAATTAACTTTGTCAGATTGATCTGATGAAAATCCAAGGTCTTACTTAAGTGGTGTTATTGGTTTTTCTTTTCACTGACTATTTTTCCTCTTCCCATCACCAAGCAACTGTTTTGGCTCATTTAAAAACGATTTGCACTTCAACGTTCTCCACACAATAACTGCGGCGTGCCTGTACCTCGCCAAACCAGGATGTACACTCTTGCAGTGAAAGAAGGAAAAGCCAAAAGCTTTTATTATGCCTTTTTAAGCATACATGCTGTGTGAAGTTACTGAGTTAACATATGATGATGCGTCTCCAGAAGGCATGAAATATTGGCAGGTATCTCTAAGAAAATTTAAATTTTCTATTTCCCCACTGGTCCCGTGTCAGCTGCTGGGCTGGGGGCGGGAAATGCCAAATGTTGGCATATTCTGACTGAAGAAGCTGTTCTGCTCCCTCTTTAGTTGGCTCGTGTGTGGCTACCCCTCCTTCATCTCCAAAGGGAGATCCATTGGGATTTTTCTACTTCATGTTCCTCTGTTGCGTCTGATGGGACCATGCCAGTGTAAGGATTTTTCTGTGTAGTTATCCCCCAGAAACTTTTCTTTCCTAATACCATCTGTGAACCCACATATTCTGAGGCAACTATTTCATACGCGGTGTTAATCCAATCTAACAGGGGTGACTCCACGTGTAAACATCTCACTAGAAGTGTGATTCCGATGTTGGGTCTCCTCCATTTGTAATAGCCTGGTCACTTATCTCATCCTGTGGTGCTGGGAGCGCAGTCTTTGTCAGAGGGGTCTCGGTCTTGAAAAGAGAATCCATCTTTATCTGGGTCTTTATGTTGAAAGACTTCTGGAAGGATTCTGATGTGAAGTAGTAGATGAACGGGTCGAAGCAGCAGTTCATTGTTGCAATGCACAAGGTGATTGGGTACAATGTCCTCGCAAACCTCTCCAAGGAGCAGTTTGCTATCGCTTGGGACCGCACCAGAGCGTACAAGAAGAGTATGGAGTTGTAAGGCACAAAGCACACCACGAAAATGGCCACGTGCACAATGATCATTTTCAAGACTTTCTCTTTGTTTGTCCCAATCTGAGACAAGGTGGCAGGTTTCCGGAGAGTCCTGAGAACTAAAGAAGAGCACGTAAGGTTGAGTAGCAAAGGAATGATGAATCCTACCACTTCAATAAATATAGTAATCTTAGACAGGTAGGTTTTCCAGATACGTTTGGAAAAACCTTCGAAGCAGGTTGTGCTGGTGTTGGAAATATTGGTTGTGGAGAACAATGAAGCTGATATTCCACCGCTGAGGACCAGTATCCAAACACCAGCACAGACTATGGCAGAATTTCTCCTGGTCCTAATGGTGCGAGACCTGAATGGATAGACAATAGCAAGGAAACGGTCAACGCTGATGCACGTGAGGAACAGCATGCTCCCGTAGATGTTAGTGAGAAAGGCTGTGCCTGAAATCTTGCACAGGCTGTCTCCAAAAGGCCAATGCCTGTTGAAATTATAGAAGATCTTAAAAGGCAAAGTGAAGACAAAAAGCAAATCCGAAACAGCCAGGTTGGTCATGAAGATGGCCGTTTCGCTTCGCATTTTCATCCGGAAGCAGAAAACAAAGAGGGAGGCACAGTTAGTAATCAAACCAAGGATGAAGACCACGCTGTACACGGCTCCATACAAATTGTACTTAAAGGAATCATCTGTCAAGCAGGTATGATTGTTGCTGTGGTTTCCCATGCCAAGTCTGTGATGTGCCTCCAAAGAAATTCAAAGTCTACTTCAATGACATCCATAAAATAAGGCAGCCGTCTCTTCTCTTCCTGAAGAAACTCATTCCAGGAAGGTCGCTTGACACCTTGCTACCACATCTCCATTGTGAATCCTCTCATCCTAAAGGAAAGAGAAACAGATGCCATGAGTCTTGCCACGTGCTGTCACCTAAAGTGCAGGAGAACATGTGTTCCTCCCTTTCCAAGTGAATGGATGTGCAAACAAGGCCAGTAACTAGTTTTCAAGGTAGTCTTCACAAATTCTGCTATTATTGGGGATTTTTTGAAGTAGAATACGGCACTTGCTGTATTCTGCTTTTCCTTCCCCCATCCTCCTCCTATTGGAAGGAGAACAATCACGAATTCCAACTTTCCACTTGGAAAGGTTTGCTTTAAAATTTGAGATGGAATTAGCCCCAGTGTGTTTGGAAGGAAATTAAACCATGGACCCACGATCCTACACCTGTAATGAAGAGAAATAAGCTGAAGGTTTTAGAGTTTTCTTTTAACCGTGCAGGAATGGAAGTACTACAGGTTTTCAACTGTTCTTGATGCAGAAATACTAGAAAAAAACCCCAAACCTACATTAACAAAGTGCTGCCTTGCCTTTTTTTCCTACTTGGAAATAGGAGCATCCTTACATGTTTTTCAAGGGGAAAACTGAAACGTATTTCAGAAATGTTTTTCAAAAATACTTTCCAAATTTATGCTTGCCACCTCTTGAAAATGCTGTGCGTTTTTTGCCTTAAAGTCTGCAAAAAAACTCCTTTTAAAAGGGCTTTTTTTTCTTTTTCAAATGTGGAATGATTTGCAGATGAGCTGTACTAATAGCTTCATTTCTCCTTTCTCATGGTTCAGAACCTGAGAGTTGGGAAATCTCATAAACTCCACTCTCATGAGACTCTGTCCCAAATCTGCAAGCTTTAGAGACGTGCTGACCTGAAGTAAGCGTGCTGCTGGTTGAAAAGAAGCACTTTCTGCACCATCCTGATGTTCTTACTGCTATTCTAGGTATTGTTTTCCAGGCCTGTGTGGATAAGGAGTTGGAAAGTCTCCCTTGGAGTGAGGAGGGTTTGGGAGTTGGAATGTGCAGGGAGTGTGTAGAGCAAAGTTGGATAAACTGAGGGAAAGATCTTTGCCTCATAAACTACAGCAAACCAAGCACAAAACAGAGTTTGTCATCTCGCAATCTCAGAAACATCTTGGTAGCTACAACTAATGTAGAGACTAAACCCTTGTGAAGAGCAGGATCCTTTCCAGAAAGGGATCCTCTAACAACGTCGTTTCAACAGCAAACATGTAATTGAGGTGAAAGGTTGAAATGGCAACATATACACAAATAAACTGGGGAAGAAAGCGTGGAATGAAGACAATTTGGGACGCAAACTGATCAAAATCAAATGTTTTCCATATGCTTTCCTACTGGGAAAGCTCACGCTGGCAATTGTTCTTGCACGCAGGCTGTCAGTCAGCTGGTGAAATGTCAAGTGTGGAGGATGATGTAACAGCCACGGCTTTGCCAGATGGAAGGTGCAAGTTCTGCTCTGACCTGGGACTGCTTGGCCAGCCCCAGGCTCTACAAAAACCAGCGCTGTGACCCAGTGAGCAGGCAGCAGATGACCTCTGTGCCTCATGGACTAGCTGGACCTAAAGCAAAGCAGCAGGGAGGATCCCCAGGTCTCCCTCTGCAGAAAGATGACTTTCAGATGACTTGAACCTCATGGTGTCCAAAAAGATGACTTGGAACTCTTAGGTCTGTTCTGTCAGGGAGGGTTGTGATCTCTGCAGTTTGGGGCAGTGCCAGGACTGGGGCGGTGGAGTTGGTGCTTTGTGCTGCTTTGCTGTTGTGGCTGGTTGCTGTGCGTGCCTTGAAATACCCCAACTCCCTGTGGTTTTTGTAGGTGGGTTTGGTACGTGCTTTTCACCTAATTTCAAATCATAGAATGGTTTGGGTGGGAAGGGACCTTTAGAAGTCTAATGCAAGCCTTCTGCAGGGAGCAGGGACATCTGCAACTAGAGCAGGTTCCTCAGAGCCCTGGCCAACCTCACCTGCAATGGTGCCAGGGATGGGGCAGCCACCACCTCTCTGGGCAGCCTGCGCCAGGCTCTCACCA
>JAVSBS010015470.1:11322-25988 GCA_033124195.1 Coracias cyanogaster | reverse complement strand
AACCTGTGCCAGGCTCTCACCACCCTCAGCATAAAAAATCTCTTCCTTCTCTCTAGTCTAAATCTCCGTCTTTTAGTTTAAAACCATCACTCCTTGTCCTGTCACCAGAGGCCCTGCTAAAAAGACTGTCCCCATCTTTCTTATAATCCCTCCTTAAGCACTGAAAGACCACCAGAAGGTCTCCCTGGAGCCTTCTCTTCTCCAGGCTGAACAAGCCCAGCTCTCTCAGCCTGGCCTCCCAGCAGAGGCTTCCAGCCCTCCCATAGACAGAGGGGCAGGATCCCCTCCCTGCCCTGCTGCTGCAGCCTAGGAGGACATTGGCTCTGGGCTGCAGGCACATGGTGCTGGCTCAGCTCCCCTTTGCACCCCCCTAGCACCCCCAAGTCCTTCTCCCTGGGGTTCCTCTTCATCCCCCAGCCTGAATCAATACTGGGGATTGCCCTTATCCAGAGTGCACTTTTCTAGGTGAACATCATCCTTTCCCTTGGTCGCGTTTTGAGTCATGTGTCTGCAATGACATCCTGATTGGCAAACCTTCAGAGCAGAAGCAGATCTGCCCTTATCTGATTGCTGCTGTGTGACAACAGTGGAGGAGACCAGTCCCACGCTGGGGCTTTCTCTATAGTGTAGGTGAGCAGGCACTTTGTCCTGCAAACCCTGCGGGGCTCTGGGGACAGAGGGCAGAGCAAGGAACGGGCTGCCCGGGGGAGCAAAATTGTTGTGAAATGGTAAAGATAAGCATTTTAAGCCTACGCAAAGGATAGTAGTATGATCTCAAAGGTGCGCTTTCTTTGAATAGTAGGTGGTCATCTAAAGAAGCAAAGGTCTTGTCTACAGGTTGAAAGGACTTTAAGCAAGAGTTAGATTCAAAAGCACACATGAGCTCTACCAGAGCAGCAGTGCCTCTTGGCTTAATCCTCAGCCTAAGGCATTAAATTCTTGGCTTGCGACTCCTCTTTGGCAAAGAGAGACTTCATGTTATCTCCATCAGGAGCGGTCTTTGTTTGTACTGAAATGTAGCCTCTGTGAGTCGATCCTTTCCTTCTGCAGCGTGGAAAAACCAGGTGTGCCAGACTTCTCCTGGTCCAGGCTTCGGGTCTGAGTCCTACGTGGGGAGGTTTGGGAGGGATTGGGTGTCCTGTGAAACCTTCCATAGCCATGTTCCTGGGAGGTGGATGGAAGCCCTGCTTTCCAATCTGTGCACACAGTCCCGGGGTTTGGCCGTGCCTCAGCCTGACGCAGCAGGTTTGAAAGGCGGCTTTGAGATGCTCACCTTGACTGCCTTGCCAGCAGCCTGACCCAGATACTCGTTACACAGGAGAAAAGATGCTTGACTACTTGATTCTTTTTTCCCTGCTCTGCCTCAGACAGCCACGAGGTCAGACACCAGTTTTTCTGGTGTGTGTGTCTATGAGACTTGCCTGCCAGCAATTGTCTAGCAAAGTTATGGTCTTTAAAATATAGGCCGGTGTTGTTTACTTATCCAGCACTGAGGTGTTTAAACAAGCCGACGAGCTGCTTTGAAGCCCAGCCATGTGCTTTAAATTCTGCAGCGTGAGTCTACGGATTTAGTTTTCTGAATGTAAAATTGGCTTTCCTTCCTTTCGGCTAAGGATTAAAGCCATAGGGTGCTCTTCAGGTCCACCATGTCCACCACTGCTGTTGCCTTGCTGGGGGGGGGAAACCCAGCAGTGCATTTTAAAACGCTGAATTATTGAATATCAAGAAACCTACTTCACTGTTCTGTATTTCAGGCAGGCCAAGACTTGAAATCTTGTTGTTCTCCGAGTTACGAAGTGGGGCTAAGCAGAGCAGCTGACAGGATCTGCTCCCATTTGCCTTTTGCTGTAGAGATTTCCCCCATCTTCCGTGTACTGAAAACAAAGGGAAAACCTCTACGTGGTGCTTCCTACAGTGCACGAGTATCCTGTTTACAATTCTTTTATTTCCTCCTCCTGGCACCCCAAGAAACCTTCACTGCATCCAGTTTGCAGATTAATTCAGACCAACTATTTGTTAGTACAGAAAATCACTGCTGCTAAGCCCACTTTCTGCTTCGTACATTTCCCATTCTCCTCAAGCCTAAAAAATTGAGGTCAGAAAAAAACACCGTGAAGTTTGGGAGTGACATTTTTTTGCACCTTTGCATTTTTTCTCATGTGAGATGGATGTAACTTCATCAGTCTGAATATGTAGGACATCCTGTGTGCATTCATTTCTGTAACTGAATGCTGCAAAGCCTTTTCTTGTGAAATCTGATACAGACCAACCGTGAAAACCTTTCCGATCTGAAGGATCTCCCTCTAGGTTATCACAATGTGTACCCAGGTCATCTCTAACTCTTGTGAGGCAGAGATTTTGTAGGTACAGAAGCCAAAACCTGATGGATCAAAGGGTGGAGAATCCTGAGGGTTTGTCTCTGGGTTTTGTCCAGAAATGTCTCTAGGTTATGGCAGCACTTGTGTTTTGATGTGGTCTCAGACCCTGACCTTGGAAATATGAATTTTCCTTGGGCACAGCCTGTGCTTTATGCCTTCTTTTTACAAGAATGACATTCATTAGAGGGGTTTCACTTCCTGCTACTCACCTCTTTGGTACAACAATCATATGAGTGTAACTGGCACCACTGAGCCCAAGGTTACAGCTTTACAACCACAGACTCTATCATTTCTTGGGGTTTATTTCCCTCCTCCATTCCACTTTAATTATGCAGAAGGCTCAGAAAAGGTTTTGTTGGTTTGGGCAAGGGGAGTTGTTTGGGTTTTTGGAAGATTTTTGCACAGACAGTTCTACATGGGGCTGTAGGAGTTGGATTCTTCCAGACAAAGTGGGATAGATAAGGTGAGATATACTGCAACGGTTTGGACACAGACCCAATGGATAAGGAAGGAACTTTTTCTACCTGAAACAAACATTTGTGACAATTCTATGGCAGTGCTAAGGAGCAATCATAACATGGCCAAACAATCGATGGGGCTCTGAGCAACCTGCTCTAGAGACATCCCTGCTGACTGCAGGGGGGTTGGCCTGGGTGACCTTGGGAGGTCCCTTCCAGCCCCATGCACTCTGTGATTCTATGAATTTCATTTCTAACGGCTTATGCTTGCTCGCTTGAAAGCCACAAAATGCGCATTCAAAGAAAGCGTGGCAGTGATGGAACACGCAACAAAACCGTCTCGCCGCCGAGTTCCCCGCGGCTCTGCCCCTCCTGCGATGCCTCAGCGCCTGCAGCAGCATCTCCACTTATTAATGCCTTCTCTTTTCAGTAAAAGCTCCACTGGTTGTTTTTTGGTTGCGAGGACCTCTGATGGCATTAACTGAAAGCGGTTATAAGAACAGGTCTCTGGTGTGGGGGAATCTGGGCACGGGCTTTCCCCTCTTTGAGGCTGGCAGGATGGTGACTGTGCCGCGGAGCGATGCTCGCTCCGTTTTTCCCAGCGCCAGCAGCGTGGGCTTGTGGGAAGCTGCAGCGGCAACAGGGAAATGGCCAGGGATAGGAAACAGCTCGGGACACCGAGTCTGGGGTTGGCTTTTAAACTGGCCAGCTTGCTGTGAGCTCTCCATCCTGCCCAGAGCTTCTTGCAGTTACCTTTGCCTGTGTGTCTTCCTTGGTGTGGTAGGAGCAGGAGGAAGGGTGGGATTAGGCAGTGGGGAACGGCAGCCGCCTGTACACAAAGCACTATTGACTGCGTGATGCGATGGAAAGGAGAAATGCTTTTAATCTCTTCCTTTTACTAATCCAAAGTGATGTATTTGAGAACAGTAGGAACGAAGTAGACGGAAAGGTGGCTTTGAAGTCCAGCAAAGGTTCCTGTAGCTTCAAAGGGCTGTTCTTCCCTGGGTTTTATCATGGTACGCTGGGCAAAAGGGGCACGTTTTCTGATGACTAGCATAAAAGACAGAGCAGGAAGGCTCTTTATTCATGACTTTGACGCTTATTGTGCGAGGATCTTCCATATCATTGGTACTTTCATTCACCGGTATTTGCTGGGGTGTAATAACTTCTCCCGCATCTGGTAGGAAGGTGAGATCTGGAGTTACTCCTGATCTGTCAGGTTTCTCCATCTGCTTTTCCAGTCCTTTTTGACAGGAGAAAAACAAAACATGGGAGCCCGTGAGGCATTGCCCTTCACTCTGGTCCCGGGACTGAGGTCGGAACACTCCATCCACTCCTCTCCTCCCTGCCCAGGGTGGCTTGGGCTCTCCGGGTACCTCACAAACCCTCCCAGGTCAACAAGTCCTGTTGCCTGGAAGCCGTGGATGAAATGCAGCAGGACCACAATTTAATTCTTCTCCAAGATAGTGCAGGGAATTGGAAACCTGAGCCTATGGGACCTAATCCTAAAGGCGCTCTCCTTTTTTCTTTCCCCCTCCTTTTTTTTTTTTATTGTTAATTGGTCAGCACTGCTGTTGTCTCCTAACTGTCCTCTGAGACTTACAAAGCATTTCCTGCTCATGGCGACTTCTCTGTGCTGTATCTGTTTTGTATTGAGCTAATTAAAATGTTTCCTTCTGAAGAGAAGAGTGAACTGACTTACCCCATATTCAGACACTGATCCTCAGGGCATGACTCTCTTTTTGTTTTCACTGGGAATGTCTCTCTCCATTTACATCACCCCTTTAACCCTTGATGTGCTTTGGCCTTCCCCACCCACTGCTGCTTTCAGAGGGGCTGATCCGCAGCCCAGGAATGACAGAATTCACCCCAAACTTCCCAGCAAAGTTTGCATTATTTTATGCTTGTAAGAGGGACTTACTTTCTTGCAGAGCATCCTCAGTCTGGTGATGGACAGCTGTGAGAATGCTGCTTTTTTGACCCTCAGGTCCCTCTCTAAGGGGAAATTAATTTTATAATAGCATGGCTAGATTCAGTAGAGATCCTGAGAAGAGAAGATTTAGATGCCAAGAAAAAACTCATGAAAAGCAGAGTTCCACTGTTAGGCCAGGTTGTTTTCACCCAGGAGCAGAAGTTGGTGATGGAGGTAGCTGTGTCTTTGATGTAGTCCTATTTATTTACAAAGCGTGGTTAAGAAAAAGGAGAGGAAAAAAAAAAAAAAAAGCCAAAAAATAAGAGTCCTGTTTCCCTGACCCACTGGGGAATCCAACAACAGGACTCAGTTTATTTGCTTACAGTTCCAAAGTGCTTTCCAGTCAGCATCCTGCCCAAAAAGCCTCCTTTCTTTGCATTTGCTGACACAGTTTCCAGTAGTTCCTTGGTGATTGCTCGGCTTTTGGGCTCCTTGTTGCCTTTACTCAGCTCCTCATGAAGCCCTCCTTTCACCCAAGCCTCATCTCCGGCTAGTTCCTCTGCAGCTGAAGCAGGAGAGCTGAACTTTCACCTCTGTTTATCCAAAAATTATAGCTTTTGGTTGTTTTTTTTCCCTTCCCTTGCATACATTGGCACAGACGAGCTTCCATCCAGCCACCAGCACCACAACACAAACACCTACTTCAGCATTTGGAGGCTAAATTGGGTGCAAGGAGGTGCTGCTGGTTTCCTTGTGGGTACTGCACAACGTCCTTCAGCGGGGCAGAAGGTGCTCAGGACCTCGAAGTGTCTGTGCCCTGCGTTTAGGTACTGGAGCGAGTTGATAGAACGGGGCTTTGTTCTCTTGTTGCATTATTCTGGGGGGAAAAGGGGAAGGTTTGAGGACTCTTTTCATGGACTGGGTGGGTATCGTCAGCCTCAGGTTCATGTGCTCCAGGGGTCTGAGAGCTGGAGATGCCCAGTCCTCTCCCAGAGCTGCTGAGCTCCCTGATGCACGTTTCTCAGCAAGAAATTTGGAGGTGTTTCTGGGGTTTTCGTGTGATCTCCTTCACCTCCCCTCTGGGGAGAAACCATTAAGGTCCTGACAAATATTCAGTGGCATATAATGAAAGGATGCGCGAGGCAGCACAGAGCAACGCTGCTCTTGGGTGAGAGCTACAGGGGGTAAATCTGCACTAAGGTGCTAAAAAAAAGTATTAAAATTTCCTCTGCAATGCAAAACTTTCAAATCCCAGCTAGCGAGAGATGTGTCTGCAGTGAAGTTTCTTAGAAATCAGGTTTCCAGTAATGAGATGGGAAGGGGAATGACATTGTGGCATTGTATAAGGGCTGCTGCTTTTACTACTGCATGTGGTAATTTCCATTAACCCTGTGAAAGCCAGTGGGTGCTGGGGCGGAAGATGGTGCGTTATCTGCAGGCTCAAGAAATTAAAATGGGAATGTTATTAGAGGAAAAGAAGAGCTTCTGTCGTGGCTATCTATTTACAGGCGTAATAGGTACTCTAAATATTATAATGATGATGTTATGTAGAGAGAAAACAGTCTGCTCTGTTGCTAGCATCCACCTTTGTCTGGGGCTTAGGGACTGATCGATGTCCCTCCATTTCACTTGCCAAGATAAAGAGACTTGCCTTTTCCTACAAAACCAAACCAAAGCATTACAAATTATTTGGGAAACTTGCCTTGCAGCTGGGGTCAGCTGAGGCTAGTCTGGCTCCCAAGTGATGTGGATCTTTACTCGCTTTGATGGGACTGGACCGAGAAGATGGTGCATTAGAGGAAGCCTTGCAGAGCCTCTGTCTGTTCTTGGGAATAAAGAGCTCCTCTCTTCAAGGAGAGAATTTGCCTTTTGTGAGAGGTGGTGGCTCCCCTTCCCTGAGACTAAATCAGATCCTTATTTATGGAGGAGGAGCAACGAGTTCAGGAGCAGAGTGAGCCTCTGCACGCACGCTTGACCTGGAAAGACCTATTGAGGCTGGATGTGTGCTCCAGGAGCCATCCTCACCCTCCCAAGGCTGTGGGTGGGATGGATCCCCAGCGTGATCCTGGAGCACTGTGCGCCATCCAGGTGGGACCACCACATCATCCGTGTGCACCCAGACATGGGGAAATAGAGCCCTGACACTCACACGTGCACAGACGCGTCATAAACAGCCAAGGTAGTGCCACAAAACCGAGTCCCACGTGGTTTTGCCGTGTTCTGCTCTCCCCAAGGAGCAATCTTCTCTCACCCTCTGTTCCAGAAGTAATGTCCCCTCCTACAGTGCACCCTTTCCCTAAGGCTTGGGTAAAATCACCTGAATTGCTGCTCTTGTGCTCCAGCTGGGAGCTGACAGGCTGGACCAGGGCGACCATCTCGCAGCTGGGAGCACATCCTCGCTCGGGCACAGCGAACAGCAAGGGGCTGGAACAGGATGATCCTTAAAAGTCCCTTCCAACCCGAACCGTCCTGTGACTCTGAGTGTTTCCACCTCAGGTTTTCACAGTTTTTGTCTCATTATTTTGAATGAAAGTAGTAGGGTGTTGCGTTCAAGCGTTCATTCTGTTTGGCTGCCGGTGTCGAGCTGAGCTCCTAACTCCAGAATTTGAAAGACATTGATTTTTATCAATGACCTAACCCCAGTTAAGGAGGAGTCTCATTTATAGTCTCAAAGGATTAAAAAGTGAAATGTATGCTCAGCCTCCCCCTCCCTCCCATGTTTTTCAGGACTTGCTTTTAAAATTCAGAGGCTTTGAGCCCCCTGAAGTTACCAAGGTTAGTTTCCTGCTCGTTTTATTTTAGCTTTCAGAACGCTAGGAAGGGAAAGGAGTTGGAAAAGTGCTACGAGGGCAGAATATCCTTATCGCCGACCTGTGAACTTTGCACTTCCCATCCTCTGGATTTTACTGCTCTGTTCATAGAGGGGAACAATGCAAAACCACACAATTGTCTCCTCTCAAACAAAGATTAAGGAAAAAAAAAACCCAACCCAACTTTTCTTGCAAATTCTTCCTCTTAAATCCTATTTCTTCCAAACAGCCACCTCTTTAGATTAAGTATGTTGTTCATCATTTGTTTTACTTCTGACACCAGTTTTTCTATCTGCTTAGAGCTGTACTTGAATTTCTTGTGGAATTTTGCCATTGATCTTAAGAGGATCTAGCCATAAATGAAAGCTAAGGCGCTAAATAATTTTTTTAAGCTCTGCAGTATAAAATATATACTTCTATCTGTATATATAAACACCTTTATATATATTCCTAATTTTTAATACAGTCTGTAGGAACCAGACCTCACCTTACATGAAGCTGAAAGCATGTATCATTGTGAGCTGAAAGTCCAAGTTTATGCCACAGCTATAGACAACCCTTTCTAAAGCTTATATTAAAGTGTCTTTACGATACTGACTTCAAGTACAAAAATCCCTCAGCGAGGGATATCTTCCCCCAACCCTGAAACAAGCAACAGGGACAGAAAGGCCCTTAACTTGTCACCCACAACCGCACAATGAGAATGACAATGTGAATTATAACGATTTCCACGGCAACAGTTTGGAGGAGCAGCTCGCATAGTAATTACTTTCCAAAAAGACTTGGCGATCGTCTTTCTCTTGCTTTAAGTAGAAACATTCGCTGCTCCCAGCCCAGGCCGAGCATAGCTCGGCTAAGAGGAATGAGCTGCCTGCGTAGAAAAAACATTGCTAATCGCCATTGAAACGCACAACTCGAGCCTGTCCCCAGCGAGTTTTACCCCCCAGATTTGCCATAGTGTTTTTTTCCGAGAATGTGACGATCCTTTTTTCAGAGCTGACGCTAAACCTGGATTTTTTTTATTTCTGCTGAGTTAGAAAGGGAGGAAATAGGAACTTACCAGGGCAGAGCAGCCGGGGCTGAGAGCCACGGTGGATTTCAGCCCGATGCCTCCCTGACAGCCCACATTTATCCTTCCCGAGAGCGTGGGATGCCGGCCGGGCGAATCCCGCGCGGAAGATCTGCGCGCTCGCCTTGAGCGAGTTTTACTCGTTCATCTTTCCGAGGTGAACCAAAGTTTTACCCATTTGCCTTTCCAAGCCAACGCGGCTGGCAGCAGTCTGCCTTCCTTTGTTCGGAGAGGAGACAAAACCTGCTCGTGGCTGGGGAAACGGGATGTGAGAATGGGCCCAACGTCTGGGCAGGGTCTGTGGGCAGGGGGAACTCTTGGGGGTCTCGCTTGGAATCGCTTTCCATTGGGCCAGGGATGTATTATTAGCGCTGAGCCCGCCCCGGGTCTCCGCTGGGTCCCTCTCGCGGGGCTGTATTCCCTTCCAGGGCCGAATTCCCTTCCAGGGCTGTATTCCCTTCCAGGGCATTGCCCAGCAGCTCCCACTTCAGAATTAGCAGCTTAAGGACAGCCCGACAATGGGGGACGCGGCTTTCCTGAGCAATTAGCTGGCGTACGCAGCCTGCCCCACGCTAGGGATGCTAACGAGCAGGGAAAAGCTGGTTAAATCTCGGATTTTCCTTCGCAGGGCTGTAATTGTTTTTCCTCCCAATTAAAGAAGTGAGGAGGCGAGGGGGGGGAGCTGGGAAGCGGGAGAGCGCTGGGTAAAAGTAGGAAGCTGGCCATAAAAATGAGCTATCTTTCTAAACAGATTTACAACGGCTTGGTTTCTAGGTTGGGATTTGTTGGGTTTTTAACAAATCTTCTCAAAGGAGCTGACTAGAGCAGCGTGGACTCGTTTCCCCAGCAGTTTGCTCTGAAAGCCCTGTGTTCCCGCTGGAAAACCTGTAGGCTTTCTAATGTTCCGGGACATAATTACCAACAGTCCAGGGAAGTGCGGGTAGCTCACCCTGCCAGCCACTGCTGCTGCCTCCCGGGGAACCTACCTCCCAGCAGAGCCACGACCTAAAAAGCTGCTTTTTTTCTCTTACCTTTAATATCATCAGCCCTTCCGCTGGGGTCGGGGATCCTCTGGCAGCAGGAGCGATGCAGCAGATGGCTTTTTTTTTTATCGCCTGTTTATGCTGTGGAGCAGCCGGTCCCTCTTTTATTCCTTTTCCTCTGTTTTTTTTTTTCTTCCTCAGCCCTCTCCACTTCCATAGGTTTGAAATCCCCAATCTGCCTCTAAAGCCCAGCCTCCCACCTAACGCCTCTCGCTGGCGTTGTGTTTGTCTCTCCTTTTCCTCCGCTCTTCTCGGCTGTTCCCACAGGCAGCCAAGGCCAGTAAACAACCCATTGTGAAGCTGGAGCTGCTGGGATTCCTTGGGCTGGTGGCTGAAGCAGCGGGCGTCTGCCTCTTCTGCAGCGCGCCCGCCTGCCCCAGCCTTTTTATCCCCTCGATGCAAATAACTTCCTGAATATCTCATATAACAGCCTGAACTCCAAGGCTGCAAAACCCCGTCCTTGGCGGGCTCTCGGTGTCATAAGACATAGAAAGGCGAGCGTGGCTGTGGAGGGAAAGCGGTGCGGAGGTTTCCTCCTCAAAGTGGTCCCTTTTTTAGGCTGGTAAAGATGATGGACAACATGGGTCGGTTATGCAGGGCTGGCCAAAGTGCCTTGTGTAGAGATGTGGGGGTTTAGGGGCCGGCAGAAGGCTCAAGGTGCAAAATCCACCCAGTGTCACCAGCAAAGTCGCCTACAGAAATCAGCTTTGGCCCTTGATGGCTTGTGGGCATTTCCCAGCCTGGAAATCCCGATCCCTGGGGTGTAAGGAAACTGCTTTTCACCCCGCAGGGCCCCTTCTTATGCGAGTGTGAGTGCTCTCGGTGGGGACCCATTAAACACCACCTCTGCATGTGAAATCGCCCTTTTTAGGGAAAGCCGAGTGGGTTGGATGGTTTTGAAGCTGGGTGTGCTGATAGAGAATAGGACAGCACACCGAAACCCTTTGCAGATTAACATCTTGCGTCTGGCCCTTCCCAACGACCTGCAAAGCCCTTACAGAGAGGGATTGCTCCTTCAAGATTAAACACAGCATCAATCTTAAAATGAAACAGGACCGCTGTGCTTCTTATGGTGTCTAGACAGAAGGTGGCCCTTGTGCCAACACCGGTGGAATTGAAGCAGGCAGCTGCACCTATCTGGGATGTTTGCCTTCCCTCTGGAGTTACTGGTTTAATTAAAACCCCTCAACAAAAGTCTTCAGCTGTTGTGAACTTCAAGGGCTCTCAGGGAACTCCCTCATAATGTTACCTCTAACCTAACAGGAGGCTGGGGATGGTATTTTTGCCCTTTATGGAGTCCATCCTCCTAAACGGTCACAGTGGTTCCAGATTCATGTCCATCCATGGTTGCCATTGAACTCAGAAGCATCTCAAGTGAGCAGGTTGTTCAGTCACCCATTACTTTGGATTTTTTCCTTAAAAAGGAGCATCTTTTTCTACTAGCTACAGCCAAAACTAGAAGCTTGAACCTCTGGGTTGGCCCATGGTGCTGCTCTCCAGACTCTGGAGATCATTTTAAAAATCCCAACATTTTCCCCTGTCAGAGATAAAAAGATTCTGGTATTAACGAGAAAGAAAATGTCCCCAGAGCAATATATTCCTGCTCCCCTCCAAGACACATTTCACAAAGCAATGCACATACGCCTTTACCCTTCCCCACACCAGTTTCAATAGGCCAAATGCTCTCCTATCCATGTACTCTGTATTTTTATATATATATATATATTTTTTTTTTTTTAGACAAATAAAGTACAAACATTTCCAGCAAAGTACCCTTAACATAGGTTTATTTGCCAAACATGAAAAAAAGAGGAGGTGGCTGCCTCTCTTCTTGGGTACGGTTACAGGCAAGTGTTTTCTTTAAAATGGAAAAACAAAGAAGAGATTCCTCGGCTCTTCATGTCTCCTCCCCGCACCACTCTTCTGCTGTCCCCACCCTGATCCCATGGTGTTCATCTTAGACTTGGGACAGGGTGGGATCTAGCGAGCTCTCCTTGTTAAAACATTGGCAGCACATCAATAATCTCTAGCTATTTTGGAAAACAAGGGAAACTGGACTGTGGTCATATTGGAAACCACGGCTGCTGAGAAGGCGGAACGCGTTGAAGCAGAAGTTTCACCCCCTGTTTACGGTACTCGGATTTTCTGCTTATGCACAGAAACCCTCCTGGTGCGACACTTGTGTTGTGGTTTTGCTCGTCTATTGTGTCAGTGCTCTGGTGGCTTTTGGAGCGGCAGATGAAATTTCTATGGATTTCAGCGAGGCAGGAACATCTGAATTTAAGGGACGGTTTTGCCGTATTGCGTCTCCGGGTGATGAATGCTTAATTATTCTGCCGTCCAACATCCTGACCGTTTTCAGTCAACTGATGCTTTAGCTTCCTATTTCAGGGCACTTAGGAGCACTCGAGCCGAAGAGCAGAAACTAAATCAAAATTGCCTTTTAAAGACCGCTAGAATATATGCGACAGAGACATCAGCGTTTCCCTTTCCTCCTCTATTCGTTGGCAAGGCTCGCTTCCTTCCTTTGCTTCCGACCTTACTTGTCGTTGGGTAGCTAAATACTGCACAGCATTAATTCATCGTGGTACGGCAGCACGGGTCAGGAGCTCACCGGCCCCAGGGAGCCCTCCCTCCTGTAGAGAAGGGTCCGTCAACAAGTTGAGTGGTCCATATGGACCATCCAGTAGTGGCTTCATGGCACCAGAGTGGTTTAGGGACCCTGCTTGTGGAAGCAGGTAACCCCATGTTGCCAAAATACCAGCGTCCTGAGCTTACAAATTCAGAAATTTTGGCTGTCTGCGATGCATCCATGTGGTGCCCTCAATTGTTTGCTCATCCAGAGCTTCCTGGGGTCTCATGCTTTTTAAGGACCAGCTTTAGGACTGCTATGTTAGGAATAAGGTTAATGTCTGAGTGACCCCAAGGGAAACATGATTAAACCAACAGGTTCAGTTCTGTTAGATTGGAGTAATTCATGGAGATGTTCCTCAGGAAAGCTAAAGGAAAAAAAAATTAGTAATACTGATTTTTTCTTGGGGGCGAAAAAAAAAGTCACTTTACACAAACCACAGTCTCTGCTGGGAAGGATTTTGAAGGAAAATTCCTGGGCAGATGTAGCAGAACCCTTTAGGAGCTCACTCACTAATGCTGGAAGGTTTGTCAGAGCTTCTGACGTGCTGACTGAAATCCGTTTTGAGGAGCTTTATAACAAAACCGCAAAAAAAATCACTTTGAAATTAAACGGAAAGGCAAAGCCTCCTATCTCCTGCTTGGTTTTTTAGTTTAGATATGCATTTAGAAAGACCTTTTAAATCATTTTAAATGCTGTAGAGAGATGGGGAAGGGGGAGAAGCAGGTGCTGCTTTGAGTCAGCATCCTTGAAGAAGGCTTCATTTGAAAACCCTGGTTTGTTAATTTACCAGCGCTTCAAGCCCCGTTACTTTCCGATCCAACAGGACTTTTTGCTAATAAATAACAGGATATTTCTTCTTGGTTGGGCACTGGAACAGGCTGCCCAGGGAGGTGGTGGAGTCACCATCCCTGGAGGTGTTTAAAGAACGAGTGGATGTAGCACTTGAGGCGATGGTCTAGTGGCTGGAGAGATGTTAGGATGAAGGTTGGACTTGGTGATCCTGGAGGTCCTTTCCAACCATAATGATTCTATGATTCTCCAAATGTTTAGTCAAATTGAAGCTTTTTGGGGTGGGGGAAAGCGCCGCTTGTGGCAGCGGAATGAGAGTGTTCAGAAAGTCCCTGCTGCTCTCGGTACCGACAGTCTTCTAGTGAACACAGGCTGGAGTCCAGCCAGGGAAGGACCAGATTATCCTGTGATGAGCGTCTCTGGTGCCTAGACTCATCCAACAGCAACTATTTGTATTCTCCCGAGTCCTGGGGGCCTGCCTGTACGAAGCACACTTAAGGAGAGACGTTAGATTATGAGCTGCTGAAATGGGTTTTGTTGTGTAAAAAGTAAACCAACAGCTCATCCTGTTTGCTGGGTCAGGCAAATGGAAACCACTGGTGGCACCAGGTGCCTGAGCATTTCTCCAGACGGTGCATTTTTTCCTGAACGTTTGCTTTGCTGTGTAGCATCGTCGATAAGCTGGAAGAACACCAGTCCTGTGGGCAGTCCCTCGAGGCACGCCTCTCCCTTTGCTTTCTGTGTTTTGCAGTAATTTAATCGGGCTCTTCCAAGAGTGTCTCGGTAGATTCAGAGGCTTTGATTTTTCTTGTCAATGGAGAAGGGATTAATTTTGCAGACTCCCCACTCATTAGGAATTTTCCCTGTAATTGGTACAATTTCCAATTTTGCGCAACCAGATCTAGCCCGTGATGTCTCCCTTCAGAAACCGCATCCAGGAGTTCCTCCAGGCAAGAAAGAAACCCCTGATTATTCTCTTCTCCAGACTGAGCTCAGAAGCTCGCTCTGCCCTAATTCCATGCGGGATCTGGGCTCGTGGATTCTTTTTACCCAGTTCAAAGGGACTGCTTTTCAGTTCTGCTCGCTTCAGAGTCACCGCTTTAATAACCAGGCGGTAACGGACACCGGTGTTTTGACAAGAGGCACTGGTTGTGCCGAAACCCTATCTCCTGGAAAATGGAGCAGGTGTTTTCCAGCAAAGCTGCTGGGCTGCCAGCGTGAGCCCCACCAGCACCAGCTGAGGAGGAGCCTGGTGTCAGGGTGAAGCAATGTTGCTCCTGTCACGGGCAGGATGATGCCTGAACGTGCCCAAGGGGAAGCTGAAATGGCTGCCTTGATCTTCACATGGTGGGGAGCAGAGCGGGTTTTAACAAAATGTGGGTGAAATGGTTTTGTTCTTTGTTTTCTGAAAGCCCTGTTGGGGCAGGACAAGGGGTGATGGTTTGAAGTGAAAAGAGGGAGATTGAGACTAGAGAGAAGGAAGGAATTGTTGCTGCTGATGGTGGTGAGAGCCTGGCGCAGGTTGCCCAGAGAGGTGGTGGCTGCCCCATCCCTGGCACCATTGCAGGTGAG
>JAVSBS010015467.1:47737-66683 GCA_033124195.1 Coracias cyanogaster | reverse complement strand
GCTTGAGGAGATGGTGTAGTGGTTAGAGAGATGCTAGGAGAAAGGTTGGACTTGATGACCCTGGAGGTCCTTTCCAAGCATAATGATTCTGTGTGATTCTGTGTGAATGGTGGACAAACACCCTTCCTCAGCTGCCACTGACGGGAAAACCCCCATGCCTGCATGGCCCTCTCCTGTCCCTGGCACTGCAGCAGCCCAGAGCCCAACTCCTCGGGATGGGAGTAGGCAGTGCAAAGCATGCCTCTAACTTCCACCCACGTCACAGAATGAACAATGCTCCAATACCACCACATAATCCCCGTCTGCTGGAGCATAAACTCTGGGCATCCTGAATGACTTTTGTCAACATCAGCCAGTTTCTTTTAAGTCATGCTCCTTCCTTCCTCGCTGTCTTTTGAGAGGGAGGAGATTGTTAGAGTTTCGAGGCTAAGCATCCATCCAGTGCTGCCAGCCAGCAGCACTTCTCATCCCACTTCAGAGGCTGGCCAGCAGTGAGTCAGACAAGCTTCTGGAGAATCATCGGGGATCCTCTGTTGTCATCCTCTTCCTGACAACAGGCCTACACAGGCCCTGCTTCACTCTTCACCAGGAGCAACAGGTAATTAAACAGCTGATCCCCACATTACTGACAACGTTTATGGCCTGTCAAAATACCAGAAGTTTTTTAGTTTCTAAATGACAAATGGAAAAGCGTTATCCATCTACACTTGCCATGGATACCAAATATTACCACTACTTCTCTCACTTGAAAGTTACTTCAATGAAAAATTCTCTGCCTACAGATTCTACCCTGACTCGTGCCACAGACTGCTCTTGGACTCTTTCTTCAGAATACGTAACTATTTTTAAAATAAAAACTTTTCTATTTTAAGATGTAGAAGGGGATATCTTTTATCAAGCATTAAGAATATTTTGTGGAAGTATTTCTAGTGAAAACAAACTGCTTCTGTAGGTCTAAAATAAAACTGAACTGTTCTGTTGTGAAAAGTTATTGTAAGGCTTACCTAAACAACATGAAAATCTTGTTTATATTCAAAGTGAACCACAAAAAATATTAAAGCTAAAACTGGCAAAGTAAACTTTTCTTTGGAATATACTAGTTTAGGACTTACTCAACCAGAACACTAACACTGTCACCGCAAATCAGCCTCAGGTAATAATAACATCTTAGAAAATTAAATGCAATTTAAGAAGCAAAGGAACAATGTTCGGAAAAAACCATACTATTCACAGGTGCCTCTTTCTATATCACCATCCAGCTCTTGTTTGGACTTGAACTTTATGGCATAGGCACTATATGTGATGAAACTTGAAGGAGGGAAATAAATCTATCATCTTCCCTCTTAACTTGAGGCCAGATGCCAAGAAACATCAATGAATGTTAATTTAAGACACTGCTTCAGATATATTCTGTTCCTCATCCTCTGTTTGTTTGTACACTGAACCTTGACTGTTCCACATGAGGAATATGCACTTTATTTAGGCGCTGTCCTAGAGATTGTGCTGTGCTGTAACAGGAGGAAGTGGGCAAAAGACAATTCCAGAACAAAAACCTAGGAAAACAATGTCAAAGACTTTATTTGTAGCAGCTATGTTTAACACTCACTATCTGACTGAGGGAACAGCCTTGAGGAAACGGTTTTGAAGAGATGCCAGAAATGTAGCATACTTCGTTTTCTATGACAGAGTATAGACTGTTTAATACTAGAGTACCCAAAAGGATGCACGCACCCCAAAATTGTTGTGCTTCCATTAAAATCATTAACTTTGACTATCTGATACACTATCAGCCCATCTGCCTTAGATTCTTACACCCCATAATGGCAGAGAAAAGCCTAGTGGTGATAAGCCACTGGCTCAAGAACTGAGAAGTGTGTTATATTTGAGTGTATTTTATTAATTTATACTTAGATCTAATTCTGGAAGTTCTGCAACTGCCCTTAAATGGACAAAAATAAAGCAGGGGGGTGGGGGAGTAAAGGATCTAGTATAGGACAGCACTCAAGGCTCCAAACACCTGCACACACCAGCATTATAGGATCACTTGAACAGAAAAAATTAGAAGATTCAATAAGAATTTTGAAGCCACAACAGTCCACAGGCTCAAGCTAGCCTGTGATTTATATCTAGCAGAATGGGGAAAGTATTAGCCAATCTTTTTAAAATCACAATTCCCTACACAAGCCCATTTTATCTCTTTTTAAAAGGTTTTGTTTGGGGTTTTTTTGCTTGTGTTACAAAGTGTAGATACACTTTGAACCTCAGGCTAAAAAAAAAAATAATATTTTTTGCCTTCCCCTCCCTATTTGTATCTCTAGACAAGTAAGATATTCACAGTAGCGGCGGTTAGAAAACAACGTAGCATTCAACAGCTGTTCACTACAGTTAAAGAAAAAACAACCAATATATTCTCATAAAATGTGTTCTCACAGCCCCTTACCTTCAACAAAATGCTTTGCATTGTTGAAATAGTGTCTTGTTATACTTGGTTGATAAGAGAACTATGAAAAATACTTTACTGAACCCTAAGACCGCTCAATGCAGAAACTATTTTTCCTTCTCATGAAGGAGACAGTAGCATCACTATAGTAATGCGCATCTACTGCAAAGAAAAAGAATAAATTAGAAGTGTTACACACTGTTGTTCCCTCAAACTGAAGTCTTTGTCCTCACAAAACCTGAACAATAGGTTACTAATTAGCAAGAATGCATCATAATATCTTTAATTTTAAACAGCCATTTCCCATTTCCTTACTAGCTGCACAAATCTGTAATTTCTAGTGAACAAACACATGTGCTCTTGCACCGCTCTCTGAAGAGTCGCATTTCCACACACCAAGTTAGCAAGCACATAGTATTTATTTCATATCTTGATAGCACTCAGCTCCTAACCAGCAACCGCCTTCGGCAAATAGCTTGCTGAAAGGCAAATTTAAACTTTTAAACAAACTCCATTATTTAACCGCACTACAACAAATATCAAAACCAACCTCTTATCCAAATCGTTTTTCTGAGGTTTTCAGAAACTGCAGCTGCTGAACGCCTTTATACCACTGAGCGTACCTCAGCAAAATCGGAGTGAAAACTCCAGACACTCTTGAAGAATATTTCTCCTGACTACAACTCCAAGCAGCAGGCAGCGCTGCGAAATTTCACATTGCGTAATCACTTCAGTCCAAGCCTACCATACTGTCAACTTTGTCTCACACACGCTATGGTTATTTCAAGTAAGTTTTGACCTCCATGGACACACGCGGCATACCGTTATTTACCTTGTTGAAGTCTTTAAAAACGCACCTGATGCACTAAAGAATGAGGTTGCGAAGGACCTTTTAAAATATGTGTTTCTGAAAGGGTTTTGATTGCTGTCCTTGAGGCAGGATAGCCACCTTCGCTCCTCTAAAGAAATGTAGGTAAGTTTTATACAGATAGTTTACACAAGTGTATTTTATTCCCAAAACACAAACACAGATTTTTTTCTGAGCTGGTTATTGCCGTGAAAAATAGGAGTTATGAAAAAAGGTCAAACTGCTAGTTTAGTCTATACTGCTCATTCGCAAATTACATATTACTGTCCATCACTGCAATAAAGAAGAGCTGTCCAATCTGCAAAATTATCGGGAGCTTTGAGTCTTTTAGTGGTTTCAACTCAGAAACTTTAGCAATGTAGGGAGAAATAGGGAATGTTTGTGAGCTTTGTCAGTTGATTGCCATCTCAAAAAAAAAAAAAAAGGGAATTTGTTTTAGTACTCCGTGTCTTTGCAATAACACACAACTAGAACTCTTTTATCTAATTAGGAAAAAAAAAATCTAACATTATGAAACACTAGCAAAGACTTGGACAGAAGTTTTGAACAAGGTTTAAAATGCAGAAGGTGCACACACAAAATTAAACACACTGTCTAAGCAGAAAACACAGAACACCAAATACTATATTCCATTCAACATAACTAGATATCAGGGAAATTTTTTGTGTCACTGATGTTATAATTACATATGTCATTTAGAGACCAATCTGCTTCTCTCTGGACTAAAAGATCCAGATGTTCTTACTTCAACTATCTGCCTTCAGCACCAGACAGCAAACAAAACAACCGATCCATTCTATCAGCGTGCGGGAAGAATTCTTCAGCACTGGCTATTTCTCTATCCTGTTCGTCTCTCCACGTTTTTATTTCTTTTCAACAAAGCAAACACATCAGTATAATAAACCAGCTTCTACTGCAGACTTAGTGCTAGCCTTCAGTCAGTTCAGCAAGCAAAAGGGGGCAAAAAGTTACCTGATTTTTTTCACAAATGATTATTTCAAATGCAAATATAACTACTTTTAAGCTAAACATACCGTATTGTGTTTTGCAATTGACACTCTACAGCAAAACAATGTTGAGAGGTTCTTTCCAAAAATTATGAGTATTTATGTTCCCAATTTAGTGACTCATACAGCTAGCAATTTCTGAGATTAACTCTTTCCTCCTCAAACTCCTGAATTTGAAAGTAAGCTCTAAATTGTTATTCAAAAATGGTAACAATGACAAACACAAAGATTTTGCCTATGATTTCTTTTAAAACTACTTTATATCTAGGGGAAAACTATTTCCAGAAATAACTATGTGCTAGAAGGGCTATACAAAGCCAAAGCAATTTAAGGGACAGTTTATTTAAAAACAGTTTTCTGAAACTAGCGCTTAAATTGAGTCTTTTCCATGGTAATGGCAAACTCAAAAATGCATACCCAGTGTACTATGAATGCAACTACTGCCACATTTCCTCACGTTCTTCTCTTCAACATATTCCTGCCCCCCTCATAAAGGTTTATCCGCAGCAAAAATACATTAACAATAAATGCAAACCAAGAGAAATACCAGCATCCTTGAAACACAACCCCTTTTCCCTTTTATCAGAATCATCACTGCCACAGAACTGTAGCAGGTTCAAAATTACTATCTGCCTGGAAGGGTGTCACCTTTTCTCTTTAACACTAAGATTATGATCCTTTCTGCCTCCTATCTTAATAATCACAATTATTTCATTCAGGACTGCTGCACAGTTTAATGAGTCATTGTAGTTTGTCAAGCTGATTTTGCATTCATTTTTCTTGGTTATTTAATAGATATGAATGGCACACGTTTGCGTACTGTCGTAAAATTATCTTCTTTTCAATCTTTACAGCTTCTCACCTGCAATTGCTAAGCACAGTCAGAACCCAAACCTAAATGGGAAAGTTCTAAAGATCCTCCCTCCACACAGGAATTGACTTGCTTGAGAGAATTTTCTCTCAGATATTAATGACTTATCTGTGGAGCATCCGCAAATGCTTATTTTGACAGCATCTGTTTCTGTAGGCAAAGTATTTTAAGACTCATATCCACACAAGAACCTCACTATTTACAGAGGGATGCCGGGTTTGGAATAGATTCATCACAGCCTGTGTCAGTACAAACATGGGGCTTTAAGCACTGCGGTGCAATTAATACATGCCTTCAACCTCTCCCAAACACCTACTATCTGGATGCGTCAGTTAACGTATATACCTCTGCATGCACAAGCAGAGGCAGTCAGCCACCTCCAAAAGCCGTACTGTCCAAAGAGCTGCTTGATGTCTTCAAGTCAAAGGTGATAATCCAGAGAGAACCTTCGAAGAGAACACTAGTTGGACACGCTGTAGTATTTGAAACTAAATCATCTGGATTCCCGATGCAGTACAGACACTGTTGTAGACATATTCTTCCCCTAGTTATAATCCCCCAAATTTATTTTGGAAAAAATGCTGAAGTATTGAAACTAATGAAAGCTGTACTCCTATTTAACAAGTAATGTGTCTGGGAGATTGTACCGGCAGAGTAGCTGTTCTTGCTCTACAGAAACCACACACAAGTCCAGAAAACTCCTGCCATCTTTCAAATTTTATGCACATTTCAGTGGTATAAAAGCCAGTAAACTTTTTTGAATACAAGTTGTATCGCACACTGATTACGTCTTCGGAGTTATGAGGGGAACTGCATGACTGTGGGGGGTAATTAGGCCTAGACAGACAGATGGACAGACATTTATAGCGCTCCAAATCTTCTAGTCTTCTACTAAGCATATCATTTGCCAATTTCCCTATATTACACAGAAAGAAAATGGCAGCTCATAAATTACTTCTCAAAATGCACATCACACTTAACTGATGAGTATAAGGTGCCTGCAAACACCCACAAAGCACCCCGAGAGGATTCTAAACGCATTTATTACAGCATTTGTAGCCGCGGGCAGATGTGTTCACAAAAATACTCAGAAAAATCATTTTGTCAAAAGAGACTGTTCAAAAGCCTAAAATACTGAAAACATACAAATAAAACTGTAGCATAAACAGAATTTAGAAGAGCAGGTTAATTTTCTTTAGCGCTTAAAGCAAAAGATTTGTGACCAGAAAGACTAGCTCCCGAGTCAACGTTAAGATCTTACATATAAACTCCCAAGCAGAATCAGGTATCACCCAGCTCAATTCATGAACAGCAAAACAAAATTGATTTCTGTTTAAGGACACATGGTCTCACTGGCCACTTGTTGGAAGCGAGTCCACATAATACACCTCCAAATCGTGTGCACATTAGACTCCCACAACTTGGAATGCGGCCAGAACAACTGTCTGCACAAAAGCGGTCCTGAGAAGAAGCGCACTATTGAAAGGCGAGCGGAGGTCTGAGAAAATGTGCAGGGAATGATACTGAACGTTACAGCGGCGTCACAAGGCCATGTCACATTGCTAACAGATACGCACAGTTCTAATGGGAGATAAGAGGGATTTCTGTTCAAAACAATATGGTATTTTCTTTCCTAAAACTGGGTAACAAATATTTACTGAGAACACGTAGCAAGTCATACGTATAAAAATCTTAAATAGAAGGGCTAAATCCCCAAAGTGACAAGCCGAACGTATTCCTGCGCAGTCCCTCACTTCCTCTACACCGCAGCAACTCTGTTCCAAGCGCTCCCCTACCTACATCCTGCAAAACCTATTATTCCGCAATAAATATTTTAACCGAATTTGCTTCCAAATCCCACGGCTTCTACTCTGAATTTGAATTTTGTACATGTAGAGTATCCATCTCATAACATGTTGCACTCTGTACATGCTACGGAATTGGGTATGTAACCGAATTAATTCTGTAACAAGTGTTTGAGGATGGAAGAATTTGCCCCACCCTTTCACCATGAAAATGTAGCCCACAAGGTACTAAAGGATAACATTTAGCTATAAATCGTGTTTATGTATGCATACAGAGAAAAGATATGCTCGAATGTTTATTTACTCACGAAATTTAAGAACTATATAGAAAATTAAAGATACTAACTACCAAAGTTGGATGTCTTCCACCAATGTAGATGGTTCTCGCCAAGGCCAACACCTCACCGGAATCCCCGGTTAGTAACAACAACCGCGGCTCTCAAGGCAGGCAACGGGCACCGGCGACTCCGGCCCGTCCTTTCCTCCTGAACTGCCACTCGTGTGGGATTCACCCCTCAACAACTGTTACAACTTCTTTCAAGAAGAGCCCCGTGAACCACCGCGCGGGGCCCGCGGGCCGGGCGCCGGCCCCAGGCGCGGCCCCGCCGGTGGCCGCTGCCGCCCTCGCCCCCTCAGGGCCCCTCTTGGCGCTGGGCTCCCGCCCGCCGCGCTCCCGCTCTGCGTGACACCGGCCTTGGCGGCGGCAGGAGGCGGAGCAGGGGCAGCAGGGGAGCAGGGGCAGCAGGGCGCGCTCCCCGCGCTCACCCACCCGGGAGCTGCCGGGAGCCCTTTCCCGACCCGCCGCGGCACCGCCGCTACCCCCGCGCAGAGTCCCGTAAGGGGCCGCGGGACCCCCGGCGGCGCAACGTCCCTTTTGCGGCCAGTCCCGCCACCGCAGCCCCTCTCCGTGCCCACAAGCCCGGCAGCCGCCCGGGAGCAGCCGAGCCCCTCCAGCCCTGACAGGCGGCCGCGGAGGACAGCGCCTTACCTGGCACCCTCCTGCTCCTCCTCGGCTCCCAGCATGCGGCCCGCAGAGCTGCCGCCCCGCCGAGGACCCGGCGGCAGCCGTCGGCGCGGGCGAGAAGGGGTGCCCGAGCGGGAAACGCTGGCTGCCACCGGCGGGAGCGGAGACCACGGGGACGGCTCTCCGGGGCTGTCAGGGCAGGCGGAGGGAGGAGACGCGAGTGTGCGCCGGCCCCGGCCGCCCCCCGGAACCCGCCCGGCTCCGCCTGCCGAGGTCCGCCCCGTACCGCCCGCCGCCGCCAGCGGCTCGGTCTCCTCGTTCCCAACTCCCCTCCCCTCCGGGATCCCCCTGAACTGCCCACCCCGGTGAGGTGCCACCGCTCGGGCCCGGGAGAGCTGCCTCCGCCCCGCTGACCCGAGTGGCCCTCCCGGCTCGGGCCGGGGCCACGGCCTGCCCCTGAGGAAGGGGCCGCCCTCCTGCCGCGGCCGTGCCGCCCGCGAAGCTCGGCTCCCACCGCCACCTCGGTGTAAAAACAGCTGAGGAGGAAGACCGACCCCCAAAAAAAGGCAAATGGCACCAGTTCCACCCTGGAATCTCAAGCGAGATGAACAGCAGGTGACCAGGGGTAGGTCCCATTAGATCAACAGTCTGGGGAAGGCAGCGACAACTAATTTACAGGTGGTGAGTGGCGCGTCTGTTTTGGAGGAAAGAGGAATGGAAATACAGTAGGAAGCCCTAGAAAAGAAAAACAGGGCTGTGAAGATGGCTGCAAGCAGGTTATGAGCTCTTTAGATGCCCTCATCTAACTATTTTTCTGTTGTTTGTGCCGTGCCTGGTAAAGATACACTTAGTTTCTGTGACCGAAGTCTATAGGCTTTTGTTCTATATAATAATACATACTAACAATTATATCAAATGCAATTATGGTTTTCCATTTCAAACCCAACATTTTTGCAGCTATTTAATCTTTCAGTTGTTTCCATTTGCTAAGGCTAGAAATGTGGTATAGACATAGACATAGGCCATCAGTCCTTGCTTCAAGTAAATGTTTTAAATTCCATTTAATTTCCTCAGTTTGGGATACTAAAGTAATTTCTGAACTCCACTTTACAAAGTATGAAAATACTCTGGAATCAAAGGTAAAAAGAATAAAATCACATTTAAAGAAACTTGTTCTTAAGGTGATACTTCTTTTTAAACTAGTGGCAATTCAACTGGAAGACGGCCATCAAGATCTCATAGCAGTTTTACAACTACTTTTTTCTGCTTCTAAAGCAGCTATTCACATAAATTAGACAGGCGGATGGGGACCTGGCACTTTTCAAGCCCCATGGCAAAGTTAGCTACCCAGGAATTTATGTTTTAATCAGCACAGTTATGGGCAAACCCTGAGCTTCCAACAGGATTGGCATAATTAGCAGAACGGAGAAATCTTTGAGGCTGCTCAGGTTCATTTCTGATGGTTTCCTGAAACATTGAGCCTTCACCACAGCTGCAGCCAAGAAAACTAGAGAACAGCTGTCCCACGCCCTGCTTCGGTCGTGCCACTGCAGTGGTGCCTGCTACAAAAGCAGAGCTGCAACAGGCAGTGCCTGTCCATTTTTTATTCAGACCTACCACACTTACGAAGCAAAAAGTGACAGGCTTAGACTGTTTTAAAGCTTAATTTGGCATTCGTTACCAGGAAATGGGACGAGATGCTCTGTTTAAAGACCTTTAACTTTTAGTCTGTTTTATGTGTCCTCAAAACTTCCATCTACTTAGGTACCTAGGGAATGAAGAATTACTCCATGTGAAATCTATGATTATATAACATACTGGAATCTGCTCAACCACATCAACTAAAAATTTTGCCCAGAGAGACTTAACATTTTTTAGTAATTACTAATTTCTAATTCGATTTTTTAAGACGATAAATTATCAAACAACTTGCAATTGTTTTCTTCAGCGTTTTTAAATCTTATTGAGCATGACATATTCTTTAGTATGAAAAATATAGAACGCAAGCGTTAAATGTATTATTACTTTAGTCCAAAACATTATCTTTAAAATACAGTGACTTGACACTTAAAAACAAACTTTAATAAAAGAAGTTGAACAAGCCAATTTAAGGATAAGAGCAGGAATAGTCAAATAAGTGTACCTGTATTTCCCAGGTCTGAAGGCAGTCTAAGCAAAGAGGGTAAAGTTTAGAAATAAGAATCCTGCCCTGCTTTCCTGATTCACTGTAACTATTATTCTCACTCCAACCTCAGGAGCTGAGCATTGTCCAACTATTCTGCAAGAGATGGTGGTTTCCTTCCTAACGCCTCAATCACACCTTGGCACGTTTGCAAAAGCGACAATAAAGAGTAGACAGTTCCCTTTCCTGTTGATGACTAATGACTTCTGTGGGTACATCCCCTAGATGCTGCTGGAGACAAGCAGGTCTAATTCTATTCTCACTTTTAATTATTTTGAAATAATTACGATGTAACTGACAGCAATGAAATCTCTCCTGATTTACATCAGAATTATAAAGGAGTCATTCTTGCAAACCAGGTTCACGTTAAGCGACGCGCTTCTAGAAAAGCAGTAGCACCAAGGGGTGCGATGGGGCTGAAATTGGCCCCTGCAGGGTCTGTCAAAAGGCTGCCCCACGGTAACTCCCACTTCAGAGGTCCCTGGGTGGTGCTGCAGAGGAAATAAAACACATCACTTAACATCTGCCCCAAATCTACCTCTTCCTTCTCCTGTCGTTCCTGCTGTGCCGCCCTCTGTTTCCCACCGCGCTCCATCAGCATATGACTTGTTGCGGGAGTGCCACAGAACTTGTTTGGTGCATAAAACAGTGCCCTGCTGATTGTCCTATCATGCAGGTTATTGCAAAATAGCAAAAGCTGCAATAATGACTATCTCTAACTAAATGCTCTGTGGAAAGAAGCACCATTATGGCTCAAGGCTAAGACACAAATCCCTGCTTCTGTCTTCAGCTGACACCAGCCTCATCTCTGTTCCGAAGTGGATCTAGTTCCTACCTAGTTCCCATCCATTTCTCATGTAAAATGAGGATAAAAACACTTGCTTCTGGCCTTTACATACCCAGTTGTGCACTCGCGAGGAAAAAAAATGACTTGTGACACACCAAACAATTCCTCTGATCTACGTCCCACACTCATTGTTAGTGTCTGATTTCATAACCAGAGCCACTGAAATTCGTTGAATCATCTAAGAACTAAAGCGTTACTAAAAAGGGTGTGGTCACAGCATTCATAAACATCTTAGCAAATGTTACTGAAAAGGACTTTTGTATCATGATTATTGTTCTGCAACTTGCACTGGGGTTTACTTTCAGCAGGCAGTAGCTGGCTGCAGTGAAAATACTCTTGGCACTACTCTCCTCAGTTTAAAATCCTTCTGCGAGCTTTTTTTCTTTCAAACACCATCTAGTTTGGTAACTATGTAAAAAAATAAATAAAACAAGTCCGTTCCCTAAGCGTTGAATTTTCTCTTTTGCTATGCATCAAGTCTTTTGACAAGTCTAATCCTCTGTTAATAGGGTTAGAGGTAAATTTTTTTCAGCCATAAAGAGCTGACTTATATTTTTAGTTTTGATCTTTTTAGTGTACTGTCAAAAGTAACAATGAACTCTTGGTCAGCAGTCGTTGGCAATAATCAATATTCCAATAAAAGGCAGAGTGTAGCCTCTGATACGGGAAAAACAGTGTATCAGCCTCCCAGGCCCTAATAGGGTTCCACACCTATTAGTAAGAAATGTTATATTCCCTAGGAAATTATATTACAATTATCAATAACCAAGTATTTCTGACGGAGTAAAATCTCATCGTTAACATGGTTGGCTGTTACAGAAATTCAGAGCAAGTTATGTGACAATTTGATGTTGATTTACAGTCAATAGGTTAATACAGAATTCGCACAGGGCGCATACACGTGTTGCAGCATTTACAGTTGGGTGAAACTCCAGGGGCACGCTTCCCCCGTGGAGGAAAAAAACCCACAACAATTCTATAGACTATTATGAAATGAATTTACCTGACTCATATAATCAACAAGACTGCCTCTCTCCAAGGAGATCTTTTCACACACCAGTAGCAAGTGAATACTTAGAATTCCGGCTAAATCAGCAGCCCAACAGGACAGCATTCCACACACTCACTCAGTGCTACTTCCATCTGTTGTCAAAGCCTGTGAACCTACCAACAAAGAGTCTGGAAAAAAAAGGCAGTTTGATTTCTGCGGTATATCAGCCTTGAATGTTACAGCTCCCTATCTGTTAAAAATGAAGTATTTTTATTAATTATTAAAAATTCTCTCCAAATATTAATTTCTTCTTGCACTGATGCTTTTCATTATTTCTATTAATATATTATAAACTACTACATCTAACTGTATAAAATCAAACTCCCCCCCACCATATATTTTCACATTGATGTTTTCAAACTTCCAGCTTTCCCAAAGTATCTGCAATCAGAGTAAAATACCAAAATTACTAAGAATTGAGCTTTTAGCATTGAGGCAGGTATGGGCAAGCACTTCAATTCTGGTCATGAAGGTGACATCTGACAGCAAGTGAAGAACATTTCCTTTTCCTCTGCTTTCTGTGAACAGCACAACATGCCCAGTCTCTGCTTTTCCTATGGACTGCTATAAATATGAAATCATGGTTAACAATACAGCTGCCAACGCAGTCTTGGTAAACCAGGTTTTGTTAAATCAGTTCTAAGAGAATAAAAAATGAAACTGCATCCCTTTATAAAAGATATAAATTTACTATTTTTTTGTTTTCTCTGAGTCTGAGAAACAGCAACAGATGACAGGAAGTAAAATAAAATAATTTATAGCAGATAGAGGGAAAAATTCCTTCAGCTGATCTATAGCACAGCCTTTAACTTCTGACCTTTGAGGAATAATTGAGGTCTGACCAGTTACGGTTCGGATGCTTACACTGTGTGCAGCGCACGCTTCGTGCTATAACTCAGAAAGTGTGTGGTGTTGTGGGGGTTTTGGTTTAGTTTTTTTGTAGGGGATTTCAGTGTCAAGTCACCACAATATTTAAATGCAAGATAAAAAGAAAGAAAAATGAGAGATTACTTCTGCAAGTTTTTCAGGAGATATTAGCCATATGCACATCCTCACGTCCTCGAGGTGGAATGATCTTGGCTAAGAGTTCCCAAACCTCAGGAAAGCACGCCCAGGGTTCTCATGCTTTAAACTGAAAGTGTGAAAACTAGAGCAAGAGCAAGATCTTCTTTCAGTTTTCTCTCAACCACAAGGTCCCTCGTGTACAGGGTTCCAAGGCAGAGGACACAGAGGTCAGGACTGCAGAATATACACATCTCAATTCAGTCCAGTTCAGATATAGAGAAGTAACTTATAAAATTCCCTTTTGAACTACTAACGCAACTGTTTGCATGCTTAATGACCCTTCAGAAGGTCGCTGATTTACCCGGTGACAGAAGCAGAATTAACAGCACAGAGATAGAAACAGAGGACAGCACAGCAAGAACCACGAAGGCCCAAAGAAGACACCAGGTATGAACACTTCAAACATCCTAGCAGCTAATGTGTACGCAAACCATCTGATACTAAGCAAGCAGTTCAAGGTCTTCAATAATAAGCTTTACAGATCCATTACAGATTCTTCTATAGTATTCTGATTGTGCCAGATCAAAAGTCCATTATAAAAACTTTCATTTACCTGAACAACATAAGGAATACGAGTGGTTTCAAGGCTGACCCCTGATATTACAGTTTGCAGGGTTCGCTGACTGGAACAGTGCTTTAAAATCCACTTGGATGGAAAGAAAAAACATATAAATCTTAAGTAATGATCACATCATCTTTGACAAAATTAATCCAGTCCAGGTTATTATAGTTTTGTACCTGGCGTGGATAGGTTTTGCTTGACATGCAGAATCACGTACTGTTAGAAGACCTTCAAGGATAAAAGTAAAGTAATTACATACACTCATATTAAGTAATTTTTATTTAAAAAATAATCAGACCCAGTCTGTCCAATACAGAAGTTTTAGAAAGTTAATGTATCTTACAGTTGCTTGGCTGTATTAAACACCCATTAAAATACCCGTTTCAATTCCAGATGCAGAGTACGAGCAGCAGTGAGTATAGTTATTATAGATTCTCCTAGAAGACATGCTAAGGCACATGGAGAACAGGGAGGTGGTCCAGAGTCAGCATGGCTTTACTAGGGGCAAGTCCTGCCTGACCAACCTAGTGGCCTTCTACAATGGAGGGACTGCATCAGTGGACCTATGGATGTCATCTAGCTGGACTTCTGCAAGGCCTTAGACACGGACCCCCACAACATCCTTCTCTTGAAGTTGGAGAAATATGGGTTTGATGGGTGGACTGTTCAGTGGATAAGAAATTAGCTGGATGGTCACATCCAGAGAGTCGTGCTCAACAGCTCAAAGTCCAGATGGAAAAAGCTGACAAGTGGTGTCCCTCGGGGGTCCATATTGGGACCAGTGTTGTTTACTATCTTCATTAATGATATTGACGGTGGCATTGAGGGCACCCTCAGCAAGTTTACTGATTACACCAAGCTGGGGGGTGCAGTTGATACGCCAGAGGGATGGGATGCCATCCAGAGGGACCTGGACAGACGGGAAAGGAGGGCCCAGGTGAACCTCATGAGGTGCAACAAGGGCAAGTACAGGATCCTGCACCTGGGCAACCAGAATTATCAATATAGGCTGGGAGAGGACATGCTAGAGAGCAGCCCTGGGGAAAAAGACTCGGGGGGTACTAGTGGCTGATAAGCTGGACATGAGCCACCAATGCTCAACTGCAGCCCGAAGGCCAGTGGCATCCTGGGCTGCATCAAAAGAAGTGTGGCCAGCAGATCAAGAGAGGTGATTCTGCCCCTCTGCCCTGGTGAGACCTCACCTGGAGTATTGCGTCCAGCTGTGGAGCCACCAGCACAAGAAGGACATAGACCTGTTGAAGCATGTCCAGAGGAAAGCCACAAAAATCATCAGAGGGCTGGAGCACCTCTCCTGTGCTGAGGTGTTGGGGCCATTCAGCCTGGAGAAGAGAAGGCTCCAGGGGAACCTTATAGCAACCTTCCAATACCTGACAGGGGCCTATTAGAAGGCAGAAGATCTTTTCTCAAGTGTTTGTACTGGTAGGATGAGGGGTAATGGTTTTAAGCCAGGAAATGCTAGATTGAGGTTGGACATTAAGAAAAAGTTCTTTAATAAGAGGGTGGTTGAGCACTGGAACAGGTTGCTCAGGGGGGTGGTGGAGGCCTGATCCCCGGAGATATTCAAGGTCAGGCTTGATAGGCCCCTGAGCAGCCTGACCTAGGTAGATGTCCCTGCTTATTGTAGCGGGGTTGGACTAGATGGGCTTTGGAGGTCCCTTCCAACCCAACACCTTCTATGACGTAGGTGGAGTGCATAACTGCATTAGAAGGGTTCTAGACACAACAGCTGGACTCTTAAGCCAAGTCATCTTACACTACTAACAAAAGCCCAATGAAAGAAATTGAACAAAAATGTTTTATTTTGATATTTAACTTCTAAAATTATAGTATAATAAAATGTTATTGCTGCAAAGGTCAGCTGTATTCTATTTTCAACAGCTGATGTGATCATGCACAGTACAAATTACGGCAACAACTCTACTTCTCATTCACAATGCTGAGCACGCTGCCACATCTTGAGCCTTCAGCTTCCCAATGTTTTTTTCCCACCCTCCCAGAAAATACATTTTAAAACATCCAAACCACATCCACATACTTGAGTCTCATAGAAATTAAAGGGATTTTTCACCATTAACATTCTGGTTAGAGTTTACTAATGCTTGAAAATAGCAGTAAGCTAACCTCTAGTATGTGTATTAACGTCTTTGTTTTAAAGATTTTTTTTTTTCCCCAAGGATTTTTGCTGTTAATTCTCATTGGAGGGGAAATACAGAATTCTTGCAAATTCAGCACTATGTCCTTCCAGCATCTCAATACACACAGTATTTTTCTAATTCTTTTAAGCAGTGTGTCCTTGTTAAAAAAAACTATGCTAAATCAGATTAAGTATTACTTTTCTCGGTGTTGTATATTTGAAGTGTGGGCTTGTCCTACTCTAAATTTTTAATTAATCATATTATCTTTCTTTTGAGGACATGTAATATGTTGTCTCCACCTTATGCTAGTAAGGAATTCATTCCTCCCTCCTCACCCCCAACAGATTTGATTGGCATCTGCATAGACCTTTTATAATTAAAAAAGAAAGATTTGCAGGACTGTACAGAAAATTTTTAAGAAACAAAAACATGAATGACAAGTGATTCTTTGTGCAACTGCTTTAGCCCAATTTCAAAACTGAGCTTTCTTAGAGCTCAAAATAAAACCCTAAGTCCATTAAGTAATACCAATTCTGCTACTGAATTTAATGGAACCAGGAAATCTTCCTGATTTAGCATAAAATGACAGTATGTGAGCTGGGACCTCGCACGAAGAAAGCGGCATTCCTTCACCCACTAACCACTAAGAAACTGCCTCCTCCTCAGGTTTTGCAGCTTTGGCACTTCTATGCACAGCGCAGAAATTTTGTAACATTTCTGCCTGTGTCTTATCAACCCAAACTCTTTCTCTAGTAAAATGGCAAGGACTGCACTGAATCAAGATCCTTCAGAGCCGGACGTTGTGGAGGAGGATTTACAGCTAGATTATTCTGCCTAGTTTGACCCAGGTATTTTCTGACTTCAAAGAATGGGAAAACATGAAGAATCTTGCATGCAGATGATTCACTATGTCGTTAAAACTACCTAACGCTTACTTAGGTATTGAAAGTTTGATGTTTTCCAGTTACCGTTCTTTCAAAATCAGAAAACAGGAAGAGTAAGGAACGTGACATTAATAGGCAAGGCCCTTCAAATCTGACACATGCACAAAATTCCATATTACAACTGCAAAGCATACCGGAGTTCATATAATTCTTACAACACTTTCTTACTCCGTTTGTGACAACAATTTCAAGAGTCTTTTCTTTGGAAATTAAAATTATCAAATATAAACTGACACACAAACCCCGCCCCCCCAAAACCCAGGAGCCTGAAAGCTACCCAGCCAAAATAATTATTGGTTTAACTGTTCTATCTCACGCTATTAAAATGGATAATACAGTGTAACAGTCAGCAATGTCTAATTCTCATGTATCAAAACTAAGAGAATATTTGAAGTGTTTGAGTTCTCCTGTGATGTATTTCTAAAGTAGCCGCGTTAGTGGAATGTGAAGATAGGTTAAATGAGACACAATCTGATAATATGAAATCACCCATAAAGCTCATACTCATCTCCTGGCTGAACAAATGCAGAATTATGTCTTCAATACAAAATTTGGTTTTCCTTTCCCCATCTCTTTGAGGTATTCTATATATTAACCCTTCCAGGAAGAAAACAGGAAGCTTTGTTTCCACGGATTCACTCAGCATATATATAATTTTGTCTATTATAAAAATGATACTTCAGACTCAGTACGGTACTATCTGTGAGTCACCAGAGCCAGATTGTGCAGAAGAGAGAGGAGAATCATACAGAAAAGGGAGACAAGCACTTATTTGAAATTAAATCCTGAGACTCGTTAGCATTTGGGAAAGAAACTGTGAGAAAAGGCACTCAAACATTTCTCAAATAAAATTATTCCTTCTGCTGGAGAACTTCTTGATCTCACCTTTGGCATTTTATCTTGCTTCTGAAAAAAAAAAATAAATCCTGCTACCATTCACTACAACACTCCTGCCATCAAGTACAGCGGCACTTACAACTAGAGGCTGGACTACAAAATATACTCAGTGTGTCCAGTTGCAAGATTATTTCTGGCAAAAAAACCAGTCAATTTTGATTATGGCATTTGTAAACAGTGTAAAATCCTAACATTTAAATTAGTAATAGGAATAATTTCGAAATGTATTCTCATCTATTTTTCCCTGCTGCATTTTTCAAACCATGAAAGACCAAAAGATTTAAGTTTACTGGCCATAAAAAAATCCCTTAGGAATAACAGATCTTCAGGGAGCATTTGTTCCTTCAAGTAGATTTCGTGCTGAGAAAGTGTGGTAGTTACAGCACAAACAGAGGCTGTTGATAAAGTGGCAATGCATAACCATGTTGGAAGGTGTTATAAAGGAGCAATCGCCTGCAGTTTGTCAGTATGGATGTGGCAATGAAGTTCTGCTTTACATATTCCAGGCACTAAGAATTTCGTAGCAGTGATTACAGGAGGTTCTTCTTCCCCTGTAAAGGAAAAAAAAGGGAGGTTCATTAACCGAAACATTGACCTTGTATTTGGTCAACATTTTAGAAATGCAAAGAAAACTTATGAAACCCCTCGGGATCATAACGCTGTACATTCATGAGGCTGAACTATCATGCCCCATAACTCCTTATCTAAACACCTAATATAGATTTTCTCTCCAGGCAGGGCTTCTTGGAGAAGACTTTAGTAGTGACTGGATCTAGTAAAGGTTAATTTAAATTAAATTAAACTGGTTTCAACTTCAGTCGATGATGGTCTCTTTGAGAATCTTTTCTTTGCAGACCAGTAGTCTGCACATGAACTGCACTGAAAGATAGAAACTATTACAAACTATGTGACTTATGATTTTAATTCAAAAGATTAAATCAAACTGTCCTTTAAAGAACAAAGGAAATATCCACCTTGAGATGCTAAATGACAGAGCTATTCAATTCTGTTCTGACCAAGTGATGGTCAGAACACATGAAGACAGGCTGAGGGAGTTGGGGCTGTTCACCCTGGAGAAGAGAAGGCTCCAGGGGGACCTTCTACTGACCTTCCAGTACCTGAAGGGCCTACAGGAAGGCAGGGGAAGGTCTATTCACAAGGGTTTGTAGTGATAGGACAAGGAGCAACGGTTTAAGCTGGGAAAGGATAGATTTAGGTTAGGTATTAGAAAAAAGTTCTTTAACATGAGGGTGATAGATCACTGGAACAGGCTGCCCAGAGAGGTGG
>JAVSBS010015467.1:0-27210 GCA_033124195.1 Coracias cyanogaster | reverse complement strand
CCAGCCAGTGCTTGATCCAGCAGATCGTGTGCTCATCCAGGCCACGAGCAGCCAGTTTTCCATCAGAATTCTATGGGGAACAGTGTCAAATGCTTTTTGAAAATCTGATATTGCCATCCTTGCTGAGTGTCGTAAACGGACCCGTTATTTTGAGATGTCTTTTTAAGCCAGCAAAAGGAACAGAAACTGAGGAGCAACTAGAGAACTATTCCACTGCTCTCCCATGGACGAATCCAGACACGCAGGCAAGCTGATGAGTCTGGTTGTCTCTAACGTCTCTGTACAAAATAACTTTGGATTCAGAGGCTGCAATGTCTTACCTTTCACAAAGCACTGAAATTGTTTTTGAAACGCAAAATATGGCATCACCCCCACCCTTACTAGACACAATGGTGAAAACCGTAACACTGATTCTTACAGAATAGTATCATTCCCTCTTGCAAGGCAAATAACATCACCTTTAGCATTATCTTAAAAAAAATACTACCCATTTACATGGAATTGTATCTAGTTTTACAGCTCAAATGTAAAGGACAGAAGTTAATAGTATAAAAAGACTCCAACAGTAATTAGACGTTGTCACAATCACATGTAAACATTCACTGTATTTCACTTGGTAGTCACACACAAGCGTTCAGAAAGAAAAATGTCTGATTTAAGTTACCTTCAGAAAAAATCCCAACCTGTAAAGCACTACATAAAGAATGAAAGCAAAGCAGATCATGATAGCACTGTCAGAAAGTGAGATTACAAATTTCACTTCTTAGATGGCTTTTCATTTGTTTAACTTTGATTTAGTTTGGCATTAACCAAGCTGTTACACAAAATGCTTCCTGAAACAGGAAAGCGTAAAATTTTTTTCAGTCTTAACTTTTCTATTAATACGTGTTCCATTCTGACTCATTTTCTGTTTAAGTTATATAAAATCTCATTTAACTTACTACTACAGCACAACAAGGACATTATGTGTTTGATAAAGAATATGCAAACCACCCCCCCAACCTATTGACTTTTTATGTTTATAAATAAAAGCAGATAAACCATGAAATTGATTGTTACCCATCTTCCTTTTGTGTCCTAGAGCTGAAGTTTGAGACAAATTTCACCAAGGCCCACAAATTAGCACAAGTATTTAAATTCTTTAGATAGGATATTTTATATCCTATCTTTAAAAAAAAAAAAAATAACACAGCAATGCTTTTTACCACACCTTAAATTGCATTTCTAGTGGAATTATGGTAACATCACAAAATATATAACAATAGAAGTATAAATCAATATACCAGAATCATTAGAAAAGTAGATGCAAAAAGTAAATATAACATCAGCCAAACTGCTGAACTTAAGCAGCACATGACACCCACTGGCTGTAAAACTTTGCTCCCAAGTATATAAAAGGTGCAAAAAGGGTGCAGCAACCTGGGAGAGAATTAGGGTCACCTTAAAGTGTCGAACTAGATAAATGTCATATGACTTATAAGTAAAAACATATAAGCTAGTCAGACAATTTGATCATGGCATTAATCCTCCAAGTACTTCCTGCTGTGAGTTAAAAAAATATATTCTTCCAGGAAGCATTCCCTTGTATTTATGCCATAAAGTAATCATGCTATTTAAACAGCTTATAGCTAAGGAACTTGTTCAGAGGATCTCACTTTAAAACTACAAATACTAATACTGTGGCCTCAGGGCTCTACATTCTCAGTTAACCACTAACATCTGTTAAATTTACATGCAGCTTTTAATTTATTCAGAACTTTACTACAGAGCAAGTCTCCATTGCCTGGAGCTTTGTCTATAAAATCCCTTTGGTCCATGTACTTCTGTACACACTGACTGAGAAGAAATACATTGGAAAGAAAACAGCCACAACACCTTTCAGGAAGAACCATAGACCACTGATCTTTAAACAGATAACGAAAGTTGAAAATGCACACAGATTAAATTACCAATAATCTTGTTTTTAAAAAAGCAGGGGTGGGGGCCTGTTATCTGTAACAACATTGAATCTCACATTATGTGAGCTCAAAGCACAGAACTCCACAGAAAACATAAACCAAGGTCTAAATCCGGCATCTAAATCGGGCAAGCAAGCCAGAAAGAATTTCCATCACATATCACACACCTCAAACCACAGAGATCAATCTTGGATCTGTTCCTCAATCCACATGAACAACTTCAAGAGTAAAAGTTAAGAGCCTACGATATCTTAAATCAGCACAGCTCTGAATAACACTAAGACACATTATCTCCTGAAGAATGAATAACTCATTTAGATGTTCAAGGCATGTGTGGACAATTAATTTTACTTTAATGTTTATCTTTCAATGTGATAGAGCACAATAATTAATAAAAGTCAAAGACTATTAAATCAAGTTAATCTGTATTTTTGTTTATACTTTTCTAATACCTGCCTTTCATGTATGTAACAATTTATAATGGAATGCACTTACAGCAACTCTTTCTACCACTACCAGAGAGAAACACAGTTAAGGTTTCATTTAAGCTTTATTTCTGGAAATGTAATCCTCACCACAGGAACAAATTGTGTCTCCAAGAAAAGTTAAATTTAACTAATGCCTGCCATCAGAGACATAAATTACATCCAACAGAACCAAATTTAAAAATCTGCCTAATTTTTATTGTTGAACTTTTCCCTCTTCTTTTTAATCTAGTATATACAGTGGTTTAGATTTGAAAGTAACATCTATTTTTAATATTTGACAATTCCTGCCAGAGGTGGCATTGGTGATTTCAGAACTGTCCCGAGAACAACCATTTTCACAATTAATACTGAAATACACCCCAACATTCAACTTTTGTTGAGCAAACACCGCCTCATTCAATAAAGACAATTCAGGCATGTGAATAGGCACTCTCAGACAGCCACTTTAACATCAATACTAAGAAACAGAGATAGATCCTAGCACTAATTACAGAGATCTGGTAAAGGAGGTAGGAAATCACTACCCCTCAAGCATAGCCTTGTGCACCAGACCAAAACAGTAATCATGATTCATCTTTCATATGTTGTTCATCAATGCACACATGGTCCTAATTTCATGCTCCCATGAGGCAAACTGAAAGGACAATTGCTTTTGAGCTCTAACATCAAGATGAATAATCAATGTTTATCATAGTCATTGCTCAACACTAAAAGCTTTATATTTGACGCCTCCTCTTTTCGTTTTAATGCTTTCTTGATGTCTTCAACCAAGTTAAAATACTTTGTTCCTACAGTCATCAGTAAAAAGGTGCATTAGCTGTACTATTAATATGCCGGCATTTTGGATTGCTTCCAACAGAATGGAACAAGATGTGTGCTGGTGTTTGCTATAGAACTTGTGTGTACTCTACTGACTGCAGAATGGATTCTAAACCCTCAGTGGATGGGTTTGTACTGGTAGTACTAGATCCTTGGCGTAAATGACAACTCCAACCATAAACCTTGTTCAGGTTTGTCTTTTTATACACATACAGACACACATTCCTGCATTGTATGCACACATTATGGGAATAACATTTTAAAAAATATCACAGCCGACACTAGAGAAGTTTTAATAGAAGTGAATTCAAGGAGCAATCAGCTCCTAATGCCTCTTTCATATTTGAAACTAGGACCTAACTCTTCAAAACATTTATTTTAAACTTCTTGTAATAAGTTGGAATCTTCTGTGTTTCTTCTTATCTAAAAACCATACTGATTTACAAGAAATTAGCGGATTTTGGTTGGTTCTTTGTTAGTTATTTTCTGTTTCACTGTTTCAATTTTAGAGCCACTCACAGGTTCAGCGGCAGAGGAGCTGAGTGTGCCTTCATCACATTGCATCTTGAATTTGGCCGGAGATGAAAGGTAACACATCGGTTTTACTTCGTTATAAACTATATATTGGGGGAGAAAGAAAGCCTTCATTTTGAACATGAAGGAACTTCATGATCCATCCAACCCTGGCTGGGTTAAAAATACTATCCTCTTGTTATACAAGTTAGTTAGCTGGCTCTTCCCTAACACCCTGGTCAAGAACAGCCTGTCACATTCAACGATCCCAATTTTTCTTCCATGTTACTTGTGAAAATTCAACGGTCGATCTCCAGGTGTTAGGACATTACTTTTACACAATCATCCCTTTCAGACAGAGTAGTGGGTTGTCTGGTAGATCACTTAGACCCTTCCTCTGAACTGGAAGAACCCTTGTTTCATGTAAACACACTTTATGCTTTGACTTTCTTAGCACAGCTCAGCCTTTCAGGGAGGAGATTCCTGGTGACCTGAGGCAGGCACAATACACCTTCCTTTCTTTATAACTCTCAAACATGTTCGCATTTAGCATATTCCTTCTCTGCCTCCCAGAATACAGATTTTTGGATTTCTGGGGTGAAACATGCTGACTGTAGATCACTAATTGCAGTGTATGTTACCTAAATTTTTTTTCAAAAAGAAACAAACCCCACCAGTAGAAGTGCCTTTTCACTGTGCTTCATTCCAGGCTATTTTAGTTTCTGTTTAAAAGCCGCAAAGTACCTGTAAGGGAGTAATGTGTAAAAAAAAAAAACCAACAACAACAAAAAAAACACTATGAGGAAGAAATACGACAAAAGTATTCACAACATGACTCTTCAGTATGCACCATGGCTCCATGCAGCTGTTCGCTGAATCTATGTCAACTGAGTTACTTTAAGGAACAGATTGTTCTTAAAGCCACAACTGAACAATAGAAGCGAGTTTAATCTATACTGTTTGCCTCCTACCGTGAAAATCTGAAATCTCTGAGTCAAGTCCAGGACCTCAATGCAGCGAAGCATGGTGGCAAAAGGGTCCAGCTCCTATTTCTCTCATGCAATTTACAGATTTGCCTAAGAGGTTTTTCATAGTTTGCCCTGTCATACTTACATTATTCCAACTTTGCCATGTGAATATTTGGTAAATGGAAAGAAAGCCTTCTAAAAAACAAAAACAAACCAAAAAAGTCCCCCCAAAAATCAACAGAGGAAATATTTTCAAACAATGGACACTTCCCACAAACGTCACTGAAATCTGCTAGTCTCATGATATTTGGACACGAGCCTGAAGTATGTAGTTCAACCAGCGTTCCCTTAACTGTGGGATATGACCCCTGGCAGGAGAGTTGGGAGAAAAGACGAGGTGTTTGGGAAAGGGAGGGAGAGACAAAGCAATGCCAAGACAGGTGCACGAATGGTGCTTGTGACTGGGAAGGATGGGGGTGCAAATGGTAAAGTTGTTTTTAGAGGGACCCAAGGCTACTTACCTTGAGAAACACTGACTTGTGCTATAAACAACAAATACGTAGAATAACTCACATCTGATTTAATGGAGGAGAAGAAATTAATGAAGCCTGTTATGCATGCTTACTGCTTAATACACAACACAGCATGCTGTAAAATGAACAAGCTAGCTAACTATTCCACTTAAATTAAATAATGTATTTCATCTCATGGTGGGAAGTCATCCACAACCTCAGTAAATCTACACAGTCTGTCCCACTTAGAGGAACAAATGTATAAGCACTGAATTTTTGTTTATGCCCGAGCACTTCTATAGTAACCTATCTAGGAAACAACGGCATCTTTTCATTCATTTAATTGACCGTCCACTTCATGTGCAAACATGCAGAGCCATAAGCTGAGAGGCACAGTCTTTCTCTTCCAAAGATGTTCAAAGAGAGTTGGAAGAAAATCCAGAAATGGTTTCAAGAGGTGACTGAAGTATGCAACAACAACACATATACTTTATTTATATGTATATAAGATATATGGATGTGTTCATTCACCCATTTTGCTTGCCACACAAGAAATTATGTAACTTTCAAAGGACAGAACATCAGGGGAAAAGTAAGGCAAAGAACATCATTTCACAGCCACAAATTTTATCTTTCAAGATTTTATTCACATAAAGGTTTGCTGCTGCTCCTAACTCAGCACGTATTTCCAAGGCAGCCAGATCCAAAAAGAAAGTCTTTTCCTTTAAAGCTAGGCATCTGCAATGGCACCTAGAGAACTAAAGGAACTTATTCCCAAAATCATACATGCTTCACATTCTGCTGCCAGATTTCTACCTTTCAAATTGGAAACTCCTAGCATGAGCTCTTTGATATTTTGCTCTTCGCTTCTCACATTTAATGCCAAAATGCACACACAAAAAACCCCCTAACAATTCTGAGGGAAACTGTCATAGAATATGGATTAACTACTTTATTCGTAACCTAAAGAAAAAAATCTAACCTGAAATTTACTGCAGTATTGGAGATTTTCTTTACAAAGAAACTCAGAGCAAACAGACCGGGGATACTCCATCTGCAGTACGAGGTGAGCTTATACAGTTTGTAACTTTTGAAAATGATAAGAACAGCTGCTTGCAAGGGAATCTTTAAAGCAGAACATTACATAAAGGCTGGAACGTGAAAAATTTGACACAGCACATCTTTTTTTTTTTTGTCATGTCTATTCACACAATGTCTTCCCCCAGTTCTAACCCTTCTCCTGTATTGTTTGAGAGAAAGTCACTGAAATTCTTAAAGACCTCTGCAGTCAGAAAATACAAAATGCATATTCCTAGAAACATAATTCTTTCTTACATGAATGAAATATACAGGCACAACTCAGGGAAGTATTACATAGTCACAGGAGCTCATGACTGTAAAGAAAAGTAATGGTTTTGTAGGACCAACATATAAATAGACCCAGGTTTGGTTCTGGAGGATATGAAGACATGGCAATTAGCAATAACTCCACTCCACTGATTAGACTGCCACAGAACTCATAAAACTTTTGAAGTAGATAGGATTTCAGATTGTTCCATCTTAATCCCTCCCTCTGAAGTAAGGCAATTATTTTGGACATAAAATCCTACTCTTACGGATTTAGAAACACACAACTGTACTCATCTACAAGATTTTAAAACTGAGAATTTGTAAGCAGTATGGCTCAATTCCAGGAACAATCAATTATTTGCTTCCCAAAATCTCAAGTTTCAGCTTAGAAGAATCTTTTACCATTCCCCCAACAGTATTTTTAATATCTCACATGAAACTTGCTTTTGCAGGAAATGAAGTAAAAAAACAACTTTCATTAAGATGATAAAAGCATCTCTCCCCAAGGTTACCATCCTTGTGAGATAAATCACCTAAAAAGGCTCAGGCAATGAGAAGCCAGGACTTGAAATGTGATAGGCATCTACTCAGTAACAATGCAAAGGTACTTCTGGCATTAAGTTAAATATCATGAGGGACTTAATAACATACCAAGAAGCACCACATTTATTCCATATGCAGCCGTGTTATACGATCCTTTCATCAAAAGTGAGGGGTAGATTGCTCCAGTTTCAGAGCAGACTGGCATAATGCCTCTGACTTTTTTAATAAGCATGGGAAAAAAACCCAAACCAGCAAAAATGGAGGGACCATTATCTCAAACACAATGCCTAAAAATACTTTTTCGCTAGAAGAAAAAGTTTCTGTACATCAACTATGCTAATAAAATAAATTGCCTTTCCCTACTAATCTGCCCCTAGGAAGCAATCAAGTATTCCTCCTTTTCTTCCTTTCATAAAGTTAACAGCCAAGCTGCATGAGCTGGCTTCCTGCAGAGCTAGAAACAACCCTGAAGTGATGCTGCCCTCCCCTTCTAACCATGCGAAAGGTCTGTATGGGCTTTGGTTCCGCCACTGCTACGCAGTTACCACCACCTCCCCCAGACAAGCATGCAAACAGAGTTTCTTACTGCTGAATGACGTGTTTTTGGTAAATAAATTTATTTTAGCACCTCCACCTAGTCTTGATTCATAGAGAAGATGAAAATTACCCCCAGGGCTTAAGTAGTAATAATTGTGAGGATTAGAAGGTGCAGTGCTTACTAATGTACAGATGACTCACATGGTTGAACTTCGGAGACATAGGCAGTTACGTTTGGTGGCTGCAGATTTAAAGTTTCAGCTGCCAGGGAATTCATACATTTCTGGTTACCCTCCATGGAGTACAGTCATCATATTTGCAGCCAAAAGCCAAATTTGGTATGTGTCAAAAATACAAAGCTGCACAAACACTTCTAAGTCCACTTGAAGGATCCTTGGACACAGCAGTCAAATATTTCAGCTATATTGGCCCCTCTCTGCAAGCAAACTGGAGCTTCCCCACTCATGGCCATTTAAGCAGGAAAAGCTTCATATGATCAATGCCAGGAATTTAAATGCAGGGCAGTAAAACCATCCAAAATAAAGTTTTCTGAGGAGATATTCTTGAGAGCATTTCTGAGAACTGCTGGTCTTGAATAAAGCTGACCTCAGAATTCACCTGATCATCAAGGCTGATCTTTCTTCTCCTAGAGTTGTGATTTTCACACTCTTCAAATTCATGTATTTTGTCCCTATTTGTGCTAGTCAACCATCTCCTTACACAGAATAGCTTCTGCCATCAAGATTGTTGAGGCTTTTCACAATGAAGAAAAGGATGAAGAGAAGACAGAATACATTCCAGTATCTCTCTTCACTACTTGGATTCAAAAAGCATTAAGTATTGGTAAATCTTACTGTTGGAAAAAAATAAAGGAAATGTGTTTCAAGTATATCTATACTGGCAAACTCTTCAGCCATTATGTCCCATGAGGCTTCTAACTACTAAAAAAAAGAACCTAAATACAATTTTTAAAAACCAATTTAATGTTTGAAGTAGTATTGAAACTCCAGTCTGGCTGCTTTCAGTTTCTACTACTAAAAGCCACACCCTATGGATATCACACTTTATAATATACTGGAACAAGAAAGTCTGCACGTTCTATCCATACAGTACATGGCTAGTTCATAATTACCATTTTCATACTAATTAATACCCCACTTGACATGACACGTGATACCTGCTAAAACACCAACACAACCTGCATCACAACCTGCTTGGGCCTTAAATTATTTCATTGATGCTATTTGCTTAACTTCTATTTAAGCTCTTGAAATATTTTCATTCTAAATCTTTTTCCTGAAGGATTGCTTTTACTCAGTTCCAAGAACAGAAAGTGCTCCAGACTTCTAGTATTATTAGTTAAAATTGGATTAGCCAATTAAAAAAAGAAACTATAGTGAAGAAAATCTACGTTGTGGTAACATTTCACTTTTCAGTCAAAGCAGCTTTGTTTTAAATGACAAATTTCCTTACTCACTAATAAATAGTAATAGGGAATCACACCTTGGGAAAAATAACAATAACTGTAAAATCAAATGCCTGATACACAAACCCAGGCTTGGCACATGGGTCTGCTCTCTCACGGCCTACTCTGACAAGACGCAGGAACCATTAAAAGTGCATTTAGCCTCCGGCAAAACACCACTGCTGTGCTGCTCTAAAGAGATTCCTGCTTCCCACACAAGCAGCACCAATAACATCCAGACTCATGGCACACTACAACCTTACAAGTGGAAGAGAGGATATCCTAAATTGTATTTTCACCTACCTCACTAAAAATACCAAAACTAACAAATCATTTGGGAATACTATACCAAACATATAAGCTGTTCAAATAGGAAAAAAAAAAACAAAACACACACACAAAAACAATCAGCAAAGACATAATTTCTGACGTAGCATTTCTATGGCAGTGTCACCTAAAAGACCAAGCTAGTCTAGGTGCCAGCATGCGAGAGGCTGTCACTGATTATCACCGTGGACATTTTACAACGTCCAGCCACAGACCAGCACGTTCCTGTGGTGTTGCACATACACGTGGGGAGGATGGGGACAACTGTGAACCTCACTTTCCTTCTCACCTAATTCTCTATGATATGTCTTAGATGTGGAGCTCTGACCATTAAAAAAACAAACAGAAAATACACAAGCACCTTTTGCACTGTATTTTGAGCAGAAGAATCATCTCATCATTTCTCCCTGCTCAGACGCAGGAAACGCAGGTTCATTTCCTGCTTTATCCATACCCTGGATTCACAACTCTGAGGAAGTAATTTAATACCTTTTGTGCCTTAGCCTCTTACCTGTAAAATGGGATAACAGAATCCCCTTTCCTCCAGCTGTCTATGAAATAATTTCAGATAGCAAAGTACTCAGCAAGGACATTCATTTATACCGTTTACGTACACAACACACTCAGCATGAGAGACAGATTTCAGTTCATGTCCTTTGGTGATATTCATAGTAACTAAGTTTTACAACAAATCCATAGTTCAAACTACTTAGAAGGGGAGTGTTTTGTTTCTACATACATATTTAATTATTTTTTTTAGTCTACGCCTCAGATAATAAAACTTTTCCAAACTGCCCAAGTGAAGTAATAAATCTTGACCATATTAAGTCTTGTTTTTCAGCTCTGGAGGAACACAAAACAGAAAAAAATCCCACATACTTAAGTAACTTGATGCAGAGTTGATATACGTATAGGAACTAAGGCTTGACCTTAAGAGGAAACAAGACGCACAGTTTTCCACATTATAATTTGTGGATTTGCTTGAGTTGTTTTGATTAGTAATAAGGTGTGAGGTTAAGTTATAATATTAGTGTAATCAGAGTAACTGGTAATAAATGCTGATATAAATTTTACAAGAATTATTTGAAACCTAAATTATAACCTATTGAGGCTTAGGGAAAAAACTCTTACAGAGTTAATATGTAAAACATTGAATTATGATGAACAGAGGTCACATTTACAGTGGCGATATGCTGAGCTTTCCACAAGGTGATAGTCAAGACACTGAATGACAATCTACCAGAAACAAGTGAGGTAAAATAATCACCTGCTCCGATTTTAGTGACAGGGTATATAAACTTCTCTCTTGAATTTTAAGTAAATATCTTTGTAATAATTTTACCATGATTGGATAGAAATCAATCAAGCAAATACAGCAAGTATTATCTGACCCCTATTTAAACTCTGTCTCATCTGAAGATCGTGAATAGTCCAGCCCAGATTCTCAAGGCATCAGACACTCCAAATTCACTGCTTACCTGTGTTCTGTAATATAATTAATAAAAAGCTTCCGAACAGATTTATCTGTTTACATCCGTGTCACATCAAGGTATACATACTCTCAGAAGGAAAGCAATCATGCTAGACTTTGATTCCTGTTTAATACTACCATAAATTCATTTCTCCTTCCACATCTATACTTAGTCAAAGCATAAAACAAAATTAGCTGAAAGGACTCAGATAAAAATTATCTATCAGATTTAGTGTCACAGGGCCACTACATGGTACTGTTTTCTTCTCGTATGCTCTTCTCATATAATTTTCCTCAAAATAATGCCACATAAGATGGCTTGCATCAAAAAAGTTAAACACATCCCCATTTTCCAGTAAATGAATTTTATTCAGTCTCATACAGTATCTGCAAAAAAAAAAAGGTTCTGCCTCTGCTACATATCTTTTAAAGGAGGAAATACACAATTGGTTCCAAACATTTATAACCACATAATAATACACAAAAGTATGAAAATGAAAATTGGACTATTTCAGGATGTTAAGATATGCTGAAGATAAAAATGTAGACGTTTTCTCTCATGGTTATCATGTTCTCTAGATGAACATACCCATTTAAAACACTGAATTATTTGAAATGCCTTCAATACTTCAAATGCAGAGCTGTTCAAATACTACTTAACGCATGAAAAAGCTACAGAAGCTTCCCAGTGACTGCTTGAAGTTTCCATTAATAAAGCTACCTTACACTTTATAATAACATTTGAAAAGGAGACAACGTGAAGAAATCCATGAAGCTGGATGAACCTAATCATCCCATAGGAGTTCACACTCTTAAAAAAACCCAACCAATTACAAACACAAGTCTGGGACTTTGAAGCAGCTTGGCCACTATACAGTAGCAACACATCAAATTGCTGTTCATTTGGCATGTATAGATATTTACCTGAAAATACATTACTACTATTCATTCTACCTTGAAAAGATTAAGGGATCAATAATGAAATACAGAAAATATGAGACATGAATAATATTAATAGCATCTTTAAATAAAATACTATAAAGCACAAAGAAATATTTGAAAAGGATTATACTCTTCTTAAACAAAATGCTTCTATTACATCGATATGCACAGTGATTTTTCTGAAATCAGACACTTTTGCCCTAGACTATAAGATTGAAGTGATTGGAAATGGAAATATTTCCTGTCCACTCACTGCCAGTTTCTGTTCCCAGAGTGATATAACAGATGACATCCAGTACAATAAATTCCTTTATTAACCATAAATTTGAGACTGCTTTAGGGATTTGAAGTGTTCAGTTTCATGCTGAAAAAATGTAATGTTATCCACAGACCATCAGCATGTGTAACAAAAACAGAGCCACAGGTTATGTGACTTTGATCAAATTATGAAAAATAGTCTTCTGAATTTAAAATTTGAAAAAGCATTTCCAATGTTTTTTAAACTCTTATTTTCAAAGAGCCACACACACTAACTGATCTTTTTCTGTAGGAAATCACTTCTAACAAAAAGTCTCTGTACAGGAAGTCAATACCATGAACCAGTTTCCTTCTAGCGGTCATCTTATTGAAGAAGCTAGAACCGCAATGTAAATTTTAAGACCTTAAGCATTTAAATACACAGATTAAAAAAGTTAACTTGAACTTGCATTTCTATCAAACTTTTACTTCACTTCCTTTTAAACTGAGTATGTAAATACCTAATCCTAAAACATCAAACAGGAAGATAAATGCAATGCAGAGTAAAAAAACCTTCCCATTTAAATGTTCATCTCTATTAAAATAGATTTATGCTATTGCAGTAAATTGAGAGGTAGATCTGAAGACCACCAAATTTCCCTTCCAATATAAATGATAACTTATAACAGAAACACTGCTAGGATATAATTGCACAACACAAACATGGAAACAATTATTTTCTGCCGTTGCAACAAAACCTAACCATACTCAGGGAAAATTTTACCTATAACTACAAATCCCTTTTCCACATACAAGCATGCAAATCAACTACTGGAGTTCACGTACTGCTAACTTCTGCGGTTGAACGGAATGTAATAAACAACAACTACAACATCTACACCAAATGTCATGTGGCTGCCCTGAACAACAGCCATCCAAACCTACCAGCACTGTTAGATGGTATCCGCTGTTACTCTATCAATTATGTTGTGGCTTTGATTCCTACATTTACTCCCAGAATGTAATAAAAAAGAAAGTTCTATCCTTGAAGCTCATTCTTTAGTGAGCTCAGTGTCCCCTTTTCAAACCTCTGCATGACATTTCACGGCTAGTGGTCCTCACTGAAAGAGTGTGGCATGATTAGTGAATTACTCCTACAAATGCAACTATATGGAGAAACCTAAGCCATCCCAACTTGCTTTATTCCTAACTAATGAATAAAAGAAGAGTTGTGTTTCCATTGACGCTCTGAAGCAGCATGGAATAAAAACATTTCACCTGTTATGGGTCAGGCTGAGTTAGGTGTTTGTTTTGTCTTTTTAATTCTTATTTTAACTTTTTTTGTGGCGTGGTTAACCTTTTACTCCTGTCAAATGGTAAACTAAGGTGAAAATTATTATTACACACTACCACTGTAATTTGCTGAAAAAATGTAAACAATTAGGCAAAGTTGTAACTGTTTTGGAATAGATCATGGTACTGGTTCTTTAAAAAGTACCTTAGTTAAATATTTCATATTATACAAGAGAAAAAAGCAAAACATTAAATAATCCTTTATAACAAAAGCATCGGGCTATACATCTGGCCCTTTCTTCTTTTGGGGCTGTTAATACATGCTTTGCAAAGCAGTATGAGGAGGCCTCAGGTAAAATTCTGATAAAATAAATAAAATCAAAGATCATGAAAGGGGGGAATAATCCTTCATTTCACTCCACAAACAAACAAATTTGCTCACAGATACTGTACTAATAGGAGATGCTGTCTTCAGAGTAAGGTAAGAAAAATTATATAAGACCTAGTAGGTCATCTTGTAATTTCAGTTGTAATCTGCCCAAATTCCATGCACAAACTTCAGGCTGTACAGCAAAGTCCCCCCTCGAGTTACAAATGAATACACTGCTCTTCATTTCCTGGCAGGAAGGGTTGTATAGCGTTACCACGCACCCTCTATTCCACCACAGAGCTGGCTGCATTTCAACAGACACCGAAGTGATTTCTGAAACACCACCATCTTCTTGATTGTGAAAAACCCACTCTTTAAAAAGACGTGCCCATAAAAAAAATCTCGTGTAATTTAGAGTTTCGTGTATGCTCAGTATACTAACCTCAAACTCTTTAGATGCTTTTTTTAAGGTATCTAAACTAACACACCTCAAGGGTGGGAATTCTAAAAGTAAATGAATAGTTTGCATGGAACATTGACTTAATCACAAAATGAGCTTAGGGATTTCCTGACTCCTCAGTCCAGTCACTGGCTCTTCCTTCATGCCATAGTTCACCACTTCTGAACTTAACGTAAGTGCATGGGGATCCCATTTTATCCATGTCATTGAAATGGCCCCAGTTGTGAAAAGAAAAAAAAAAAAAGGAATACTTTCAATTCAAACTGTTTTAATAATGTGATTTACAAAGCAGCTCAAAAGCAGGTGCGTTAAAACAGGTGGGGAGGGAAGGGCAAACAGCAACACCAAAGCGGGAGGAAGCAGGTGAGAGTGAAAATTTAACTAACCAGCCTCACTGCTCAGTCCATATAAAACGTACCTACACCCTGAACCACAAAAGAGAACAAATCCCACTGAAAGTTAACAGGAGTTAGGGCACGCCATTCTTTCTCCAAATCCCACTCCTAGCTTCTAAGGATCTGCTCATACTTACCAGGTGATGCTTCAACCACCCATTTATATCCTATATCCCTAAGACTTCAAGGGAAAGCCCAGCACAAGCTTGAAAACTTTGCTAAAAAGGTTTGTGATTCAGCAACAACCCCTCCCACACTGTATTTAAAGACAATCCAGACAGAGCAGCCTTTACGCTCAGAGTAAATCGCACAACTTGCCGGTTCCAACGTCCATCCTCATTTTGTTACTACCGCCAATAATTAAGGGTAAGCCCAGACAGGGAGATAACACTCCACAGAAACCAGAGGAATATGAAGCAGTGCTTGCAGGCTTTCCAAGGGCTTTGAGACAAGATACGGACTGGCACCTAAGTAGCTCAGACAGGGAAAACGGATGGAATCCTTCATTGTCTGGGCAGCTGCACCCCAACTTATTCTGGTACATTTAGGAAAAAACCCAATGCCTAAGGGTCTGTTTGTAAAGGAAGTTGTTATTACGTAATAAAGATGTAACTTTACAGTGCGCTGTCGAATCTGTGACAGACAACACGCTGCAGGGGTTGCTCCAGGACACACCTATGCAACGCCGAGACTGAAGATCAAGAAGGCCTAAGCATCAGAAACCACCAAGATAGCAAGGGGGTACGATGCCCCACTAACCCAGCTGTCCTGCTCCTGGTACTCTGCTTATTGGCACTGCCCCATGCCGAGAAGGTGCTCCCAAAGACTCTCCACTTGGGACGCCACGGTGGAATTGAACTGCGCTCTGAACCTGCCTCCTGGTGTAGCGGGCAGTAATATTCACACAGACACAAAGAGGCAGCCAGGCAAGAAAGAGGCTTGTCTCTCAAGTGTGCAAAGCCCTGGCTTTTGCACCAAAGCAAGACACAGCTCTTCAGTGTAAGCACATCAAGCCACCTGAGGTATAAAAGACAAAAATCCCATTAAAACAGAAGTCAGAGTTTTGCTGCTGTTTGTAACAGGTAGGATTTTAGGCCTTTAAACAAAACAAAAAGACCCAACCAGCAACAGAAACGAAATCACTCAACAAACCCCTTAAGTATTTTATGGTTAAAAGGAAAACACACAAGTGTATGACAAATAACAGTCTGTATATAGTTTAAATCACTGTGTAAAATGAAAACATAACGTGACTATTAAAAGTATCTAAAGTTGGGGGGGTTTTGTGGTTTGTTTTTTTTGTTTGTTTGTTTTACAACCTTCTGGTTCTGGGCCAGTCACAACTAGAATACCTATGTTTAACTGAGCTGCTGATAGCTTCTAACAATTTAGAAGATTTACTGTTTGGACCTAAGCATTCTTATATTATACCTTCCTACTTGGTAAACTAAATTCGCACATCATTTTAACTTGCATTATTAAAAAAAATTACGTTCTTTAGCCTTTTACAAGTTAGATTACTCTTTGGAACTTGATACATAAATAGGTGAAACTGAACTTCACCATGGGTATGCAAGTTTCCTTTAATGAATCCCAGAATTTAACCCAATAGCTTATTTTAATCTTGAGTTCTACATCTTTGAAGGAAAACATTAGAAAAACAGATTTTTAAACTTATAAATACAAAACTCAAGAAAATAAGTTTATTTCATAAAGGTGGGGAGTACTTTAAGTGAAAATGAGTTCAGCATTCCCACAGAGGACTAAAATCGTCCATTTGAAAATACAAAGAAAAATTAATTAGAAAACAGTTTGAGTGAAAAGTATTCTTGCAAAGAGTTCTTAGAAAGGATCACCTTGAATGTGTTTGATGCTGAGAAGACGCCATAACTTTTCTTCACACAAAAGCAGTCATCAACAGAGCACAACCAGATGTTAAGTTTTCTTTTCTTAGTTTCTGTAAACCTCTGTGACCTCCCTCAAATTAAAAAAGGGAATAGCATTTTTAAAGCCACAGGAGCTATCATTAGTGAAGCATTTGAAGGATTTTCATTAATTCATAGCCAGCCAACCAGGAATTTTCCCACAGCCGTATACAAAAAAAGTCAGAGAAGTCACTGATTGCTTGGTTGGATCTGAATGTAGTCAGAAGTAAGATCAGAAATATCTAGCCCCTCCCACTAATATAGGGGTGAGGAACATAAGGAAGGTCAGAAATTAAAATCCAAGTCTGCCCACCAACCACGAGGAAAATCCAGCATTGCCACATTGCCATGGGTATAGAAATGGTTATTACAGGCAACTTTGTGAAGTAAAAGAATCAAGTATATCGATCAATAGAAATCAACTCTTTGGAAACGTTTAAGCACAGAGCATTCAGCTGCAAGCAGAACTTCACACCTACCATCTCCTCTACATAGCAGCCTCAAGACTTAAACTGATGTTGTCTCATACTGTAATACCCACTGTTTATAGCGAATTATGACTTGATATACGTAATTAGTCAGAGCCCTTTGAACTCTGCATTCTCCCCATTTGTCCCTTATAGGTTCTGTCAACCCAGAGTTCCAGCATAGAAGGAGCGGAATACGAAGGTTGCAGAAAACAGGAAAACCCATTTCAACAGCACTTCCCTTCAAGACATCACAATGACATCTGCATTACTGGGACGCTTTATGTCTGTACAGCATTTGCAAAGGAAGAGGAAAAGGCCAGGTACAGACTGAAAGACTGCTGGCTTGCAGACTCCATGCTGCCAACCAGAAGGTGCATCTGTCAACATCGAGGTAAACAGGTAGGACCACCAAGCAGTACAAATTTGACTCAGATCAGTCATGGATGCACAACCCCAATTCTGTTGAATTAACCAGAACACACATTTCAGAGTTTATGCTTTCAGGCCTGCAAGAAGAGATAGGATACCTTATCTAGCACAGAATCTCCTAGGACAAAGCTACCTCTCACACTTACTTGGGCACATTAGAAGAAGCAGTATGAGATATGCGTCCCACAACTGGATTTACTGTCTTGCTGAATAACAGCCCAAGACCAGAGCCATGAGAGTAAGAGAAGTAAAGGCTGCTCATGCACCTACAGCTTTAAAGCTGAGGCAACACAAAGATCATAACATGCTTTTAACACTCCTATGACATACAAGTTCAACATCCATTTGTGTACTACTGAGAGGTTTTGACATTTTATTGAAAATGTTGCTCACTTGTCTTGTAGCCACTGTATCAATGTGTCTCTCACACAGCAGGTAAGCTATCAGTCTTTTCCCTCCTACCTGCCCTAGAAGTGCCTGGCCCTCTCCCAAAAGGCCTTGATTCCTACTCAGAGGTACAGAGTCCTACCAGTGAAATGAAAAGAGCAAGGATCCTTTGGCCATCTCAAAGCAAGCAATCCTCACCCCTTCCATTCTGCATCGTGCACACCTGCAGGTTGATCCTTCATCTTGTACTTCTTATTTCATCTCTACTTATTCAAAAGGTTTTGCTAGCCACCACTCCAGTCCTTATTATTGATAACATACTAAGAAAAGGATTTCATACTTAGCTCTTTTAACCTGATCATTATAGATTAAGGAACTCATCTAAGGTCAGTACCGGATTGTCTGTCTCAGGTTGAGGGAAGCACAGAGGAGTTTAATGTACTGGGTAGCTCTGGCAGGAGCAGACAACTGCTCTTTTAAGCTGAGAAGTAATCTATCCACCCGTTTGAAGACATTTGCCACCTACTTCCTAAAGAGCCTACCAAGGAATGGAGGGTGCTTAAAAAGTACAGAAACTGCCACTTAGTACGTGTACTTTACTAGAATCTAACAGAGCATTCTGAGTTTCACATGTGCGAAAAACCCGCATCTGCAGCCAGGAGCTGAGGAAAAATGTGGGTGACCATTAAACAGGATACCAAATTAGGATGCAGACATTTCCTAGCCATAGGATTAGCTTCCTTTCATAGAATCACAGAGTGGCAGAGGTTGTAAGGGAGCTCTGGAGATCATCTTGTCCAACCCCGCTGCTAAAGCAGAATTACCCAGACCAGGTTGACTAGGATCGCATCCAGGCAGGTTTTGAATCTCTCCAGAGAAGGAGACCCCACAATCTCTCTGAGCAGCCTGGTCAAGGGCTCCATCACCCTCACAGCAAAGAAGTTTTTGCTGATGTTGAGGTGGAACGTCCTGCGTTCCAGCCTGTGCCCATCACCCCTGACCCTGTCACTGGGCACTACTGAAAATCCTCTTAGCCCTGCCCTTTAGATATTTATAAGCATTGATCAGATCCCCTCTGAGTCTTCTCCAGCTAAACAGCCCCAGGGCCCTCAGCTTTTCCTCGTAAGAGACATGCTCTAGTCCCCTCAGCATCTTCACACCTGTCTGCTGGACTCTCTCCAGTAGTTCCTTGTCTCTCTTGAACTGGTGGGCCCAGAACTGCACACAGTACTCCAGACACGGCCTCACTAGAGCAGAGCAGAGGGGAAGGAGAACCCCCCTCGACATGCTGGCCGTGCTCTTAATGCAACCAAGGATACCATTTGCCTTCTCGGCCACAAGGGCACACTGCTGGCTCATGGTGAACTTGTCCCCAAGGACTCCCAGGTCTTTCTCCACAGAGCTGCTTTCCAGCAGGTCAACCCCTAACCTGTACTGGTGCATGGGGTTATTCCTCCTCAAGTGCAGAAGCCTACACTTGCCCTTGTGAACTTCTTGAGGTTCCCTTCCACCCACCTCTCCAGCCTGTCCAGGTCTCGCTGAATTGCAGCACAGCCATGACAGGCTCCTCTGGTGCTGTTCCCATCTCTTCTGCCTCCAGTTCTGCTTGGTTTGAAAGTCTAAAGACTGTACTTAAGGCAAGGATGAGAATTTAGTCAAACTCTGCACAGGTGTGAGTCAGTCACAGCTGCTCTGATGTGTCCTGTCATAAGTGCTTCACTTTTTTGTCCTCCTTCTACTAGATGGACTCTAGTGAAGCAGACTTCCAACTATTTCTCTTTGAGGTACTGTTAAATCCCAGAAGGTTTGTTTCCCAAAATCACGTTCTTCATTGTAGTCACACCATAAATGAACAAGAAGCCCACTGTTACTCTCCAGTCAAGAGGCAGTGCATTTGGACAAGATCTCCTAGGGGTGTTTGACTGGTACTACCAAGCAGAACATCCACCAGGAGCGGAGGGGTTCACACACCAGGTATCAGCTTCCCTTCTGAGTGTTGGTGACAAACAAAGCAACTTGTAAAACAGAAAGCCTGGCCAGCAGAAACCCACTGAAAGCTGGCGTTACTACAAGGTTTAGCAAAAATTCAAACTCTGACAGAAAGTTATCAGATGCATCTTCACTGTAATGTCGGTTACTCCAAGCCCTTTTCAAAACCAAAACTCAGGCCAAGAAAGCCTGTGTTCAAAGTGTTTAAGTCAGATGTGAAAACACTGTCGATAGGCTAAAACTAAAACCCATTAAGAATCTGCAGTTATAAAGTATTTATGAACTACAGAAAATCCAGCATAAGAACGGTGCATTTATTAGAAACTGGTTTACTGGCAGTTGTCTACATTTTTGAAGCAAGCAAGAAATAATTTGTAAGACAGGACACTTGATATACATAGACCCAGAAAAAACTGGACAGCCACTGAAGTTCATTAACAAGTATTTAACAGCACTTTCCTCCTCTCCTTAATATTTATTTTCCACAGAGTTTGACTCACTTCCAAAAATTACATCTGCTTGTTTTATACCAGTACATCCACTGGATAAGGGACATCTTCTCCAACCCATGGAGATCACCAATATCTTTTTTTAAATCTAGAAATGATGTCTTAAAGACAAGCAACAAGGTGTGTTGAAACTAAAACGTATGAAGTAAAATAGGTACAAGCATGTTAAAATACACATTTATACCCTGGCTTATCTGGCAGAACTCTGGATAATTAAAGTGGTAATGTATAGGTTTCTGTTAAATAAATATTGCAGTAAAACTAGAGAAATGAGTCTAGCCGTTACTGACATAGGCCTGTATTCCCTACTCTAGTAAGTATATACCTGGTTAAAGTCTTTATGAGAAAATCACGTGCAAGCCTGGGGTGTCAAGACGAGTGACTCCTGCTGAGAAGAGACGGAAACAACAAATAGCTGGACAATGCAACAACTGTAAAATACTCTATGCATAAAAGGATAAAATCCTTTTTCAAGTTTGCACTGAAATGTTGATCCTTAAAAAAAAGTCTCACACTAACCTAACCTAAAATTAGGTACCATGGAGCCACAGTTCCCTATTTCATGGATCTTGCACTTCCATAAAATAGTTTCATAATTAATATAGGGGGAAGGATACAACAAATAAACATCCATGTATTTTATATAACTTCTATGTGTTTTTCCAAGTGTGATATATTTACGCATAATGGTTTTAAATATAAAAACACATGGTACAGAACATCAGCATTAAGCTACATTTTGAGAAAAAAAAGTACTTCAACTATTCTTCATTATACTGGTAGCAGCATATCTAAAACCAAAACAATATACTAAAAATTATATTTTTACTTTTAAAAATAAAAAATAGTATTCAAGATTAATGGTTCTCTGGTAATACACCCCTCTCACCTTGTTTGCTTCTAAAAAACCTGCTAAATTTATGCATAAAATTCAGCCTCTGAGCAGAATTAAGCAGGCAAGTTAACATCAAAGCTTTGTTTCACCATCTTTAGACTAATCTGTTGGAAAAGACAGCTGGTCCTTATTAAACACCCTTTAAATGTTGCCGTTTTAATTAAGTAACATCCATGTTATATTAACATTACCAAATAATTAACCAAAGAAAAGCTAGTATCTAATCATGACTACTTAACATCTTTTCACCACTGGACTATAAAGTATTAATCTATTAAAGCAGAACTTGTTCTTAAATAAGTGTCTCAAGGTTGTTAATTAACAGGTTTGATACAGTAGTTGCTATGCTTCTATTTACTCAAAAGCAGATTTGGGGGGTAGTATGGCAGGGAGTAGAGTTCAACCTCCAAACTAATGTAGGTGATCTAAAGAGGAAATTAATCAAAGTTGGAACAGTCCTAAGAGACTTCAGCTGCAAAAACCTTGTTAAGTCAACAGCTTATGAATTTGCATCATATTCAGACTTCCCAATTCCACAAAAACGTACAAGGACATGTATTTTTTTGTTGTTGTCAATACTGAGAATTAGTTTCAATTACACAAGTAGGTTTATATTTCCATAGTGTTTTTTTCCTAAATTGCATGTTTCAACGCTCATTCTGAGAACTCAGCATTTAATCTGGATAGCATCATAGTTCCTAAGTATAAATCTACCTGGTTATTTAAACACTAACATAATTAGGCTACTTTGTGCAATTTTAAATTAATTTCAATAGGCATACAGTCATCAACACTTCTTGATACTGTAGAAAAAATGGGGTCACATTATCTGCTACATTTCTTGATTAATTAAACTAAAAAAAAAAAAAAGCAAACCAAAACCCCAACAAACAAAAAAAAATGGAATCCTGGAGAGATCTTGAAGCCAAATACAGATGCCTACCTGCATGACTGACCATGCTCGCAAAGCCTCACACTCAACACGTTGCATTTTATCTAACGAGAGAAACGCACTAAGCTTTAAATGACACAGGTAATCAGTTCTAAAATGCTACCACATTGTTCCATACGCCAGTGGAGAGAAATCTACTGATTCTAAAAATTCAGAAGAAAAATGGAGGACAGAAGTGCTGGCATCTGGTCTGCAGAACTTTCAACTGCCTGTAGATTAAAGAACCCCCTGATGGCAAACATTAACACCTTCCACAATGCTTTATCTTAGGTCTGGTTTCTGCTCAATACCCTTTAAAATTTTAAAATACTTTGCAAGAGAAAAATGTGATTTTCTAACAGTTGGGAAATAATAAGAAATAAAGGGAGGAATTTAAACTCTGATAAATTATTTCCTAGCATTTTACAGGGTATTCTTCAAAACAACATATTTAGCTGGGAAAATTATTCCAGCACGACTTAGCTCTGTACTTAAAAAACTCCTAGCTGCAGAAAAGGAGTGTGTGTTGGGAGGGATGCTTGAGGAGATAAATGTAGGGACATAGCAGCATGAGCCTGAAGAATAATGACACAGGCAGAGCTCCTGATAGCAGAACTGTCGGAAACGAGGGTCTTCAGAGTCTCTGCTATGAAAGAGAAAAGGAAATAGAAAGCTCCTTACATAAAAGAGCACAGAGGATGACACAGGGAGAGTTTCAGGGGAGAACGCAGGGGAACAGAGCTCCCCCCAGCACGTCTGATAAGCTTTGCTTGGCACAGCAAAGGAAGGTACAACTCTCTGCTGGGGAGGGAGCAGTTTGCTAAAATGCTTCATGATTTATTCTTTCTCACCACACAGTCTCATTAAATTTAAGCTTTATACTGAACACCGTTTGGTGCCAGGAACTTTGGAGAAATTAAACATATGAAAAAAATTACTCGTGTGTGTAGCCCCTTTAGAATCTACAAAACAACCCGAGAGGAAAGTTGCTCATGCGTTTAACACTGAATAAACGAATCTGAAATATATTCAAATAATCATCATAGCCCAAGTCGGTCTTCACTGTACACCTCATGGCTTGTTTAAAGGATGAAAAAAATTCAGACTACTTTTCCAGAATAGCTCCCCATGTGGACATACTTCTTCTAGATTAAGAGAGGCCCTTCCCTGATTTATTTTTTCTCGATAAAGGTATGCATATGATGTAGTAAAACCATCCATATGGAAAGCTACTTTGCAATACTCTTCTGCTTTAAGCAAACGTTCTACCTTAATCTGAAATAACATGAAGCGTAGGAATACATTAAAATGTCTGTTAGACATCAGTGAAATAAATCCTAGACTTCGCAAAGTCAATCCAAATACTGAAACCCTGGACCCACTGAAATCACTGATAATTCTCAGCAATACTAATGTTAAGTTACTTGTTCTGCTTTCCTACTGCAGAGATATTGTAGAATCATTTAGGGTGGAAAAGACCCTGAAGATCAGTATCTTGGGCTTCCAAGACAAATGCCGAAGTATTACTAGACCAGACAATTAATACAGGTATATATTTTGCAGTGGAAGTTGTTAAAAAAAAAAATCTGAACACAGATGTTTTGAAAACATTAGCTATTAAGAATAACTTCAGGAGCTATGAATCAAAATATCAAATGCCGCCTCATCACATTCTTTTAGCAATATCCCAGTAATATGCTCCCATCAAGTCAAGCTGCTACTGCCACAAAATACTGAGGAAACTTAAAATTGTATTTCGTAGAGTGAAAGGAAAATGAGCATTACTTGTATAAATGTACCAAGATGGAACGCAGGTTTTCAAAACACCCAAGAAAAAGAGATTCATCGGGGTGGGAAGCGCACCATACATTCAAGGTTTTAGCAGAGGAAAATATCCAATATGTGTGTGTCTAAATGTACGTACAAGCACCCAGCTGTCTACCTTTCATTTCTCCTTAGACTAAACAACTATTAAACGCTAACAGGTATTTTTCTGTATTATTTATGCCATTGACTCCATTCAACTGCTTCATTTAACGCAATCCAGACATTTTTACTTTCTCTATACAGAATGTTAAGATTTATTCATGCCCCCGACATACATTCATTAGACACTACCTCTAAATAACCTGCAATAAAAGTATCTGTTTGAATAGCATACAATTACTTCAGGGCTTGAGTCTTTTCAATCAGTCAGTGTCCCTGCAGCGTTTAGAGTGGCAGAGGGGAAGTGGTCTGTGGTTAAACAGAGGAAATACCAAGGAATTTTAATAGAGCAAAGAGTCTCTTTACTTTCTACAGGGTACTACTTCAAAGGCAACCCTGCTCCAGAGCAGACAATGTGTTAGAGGGGCCATCTGTCATTTAATAGGATGTCAAGTCTACTCAAAACCTACATGGAGACCAAGACAAATGCCACATAAGTGAGACAACGGGTACCATCCGGCAGTCATTACTCCAAGAAACGCTGCTCTGCTTGGATTGCCTAGGCAATCATGAACGAGATTGGTATTACAAAACCAGACCATGAAATTATAACTAAACAGTCAGACAAGGTATCTATTAAATTGGCTAGGGAAGGCTGAACTTGAAGCTGAAAATACAACAAAACCAGAAACGAGTACAAATATTTAATAAGCTAAAATGTTATGTTTATTGGGAGCAATAAAGACAAAAGGAGTTTTATACCGATTGTAAAGAGCGCCATTACTAATCTAAAAGCCAGTCAAAATAATTAGATTAAAACAATTTTACCATGGCTCATTCAGGGTTAATACATACAATGACATCAATTATGGAAGCAAAAATAATACATTACAAACAGCATCTGTGTATTTCTATAACCTTCAAAATACACTTTGATAAGTGTTGTGACTTTTAACAGTATCATTTACTTAATAGCTGATGCAAAACCTGACAGACTATACACAGTGGTCCTCAGGAGCCTGTGGAGTATCCTGCCTATATACGTGTATGTCTACTGAGACATACCGAGGCAAAGCATTTTATTCCGAATTATCAGCTTAAAAGACCTAAGAGGGGAGTCTAAACCTTCAACAGTTCCAACCAACACAAAGATCCAGCTCTTAAGGCTCATTAGGGTTTGCAGGTTGTTTTTCCACACTCTTCTCTCACACATTTTCCAATGCCTTCGCCTTTCTAAGCTATGCCCTACAAACTTCTGGACCGTCTGGTGCAGGAGCCTTCTCAAAGGGCCTGATCTGAAACCAAGACAATCCCCAGTGACAGTCTAACAGACAGCGGGGAAAGTCAGCCGCGTTCCCCCCCGCGCTCCCTCAGCTCGGCGGGTACCCAGGCGTCAGGGAGCGAGGGGAACACAAAACGGAACTCCAAAGTTGTTTTAAAATAACGTCAAGAAAGGAAAAGCGGTCAAGAAAAGCCTGACAGCAAAGCAGACCAGGAACAAAAGGCAAAGCGCGGTAACAACGCGTTCATCCCCTTCCTGCCCTCTCCCTCTCCCCGTGAACTTCCCACGTCCAGGACCAGGCCCGAGGCGAAGCCCCCGAGCCGGCTTCCGGCCATTCCAGTAACAAAGCCCAAGCGATGGCTCGTACCCCTCTGGCAGCGCGGCTGGAACAGAGCCTGTGGAGGCCTCCACGCTGCCGCCCCCGCCCCGGCGACAGCCCCACACGGATCCCTCCGGGAACGGCCGCCCGGGCTGCCCGGCCGCACGCCACCCGCCCGGGGCCGGCCCTCAGGAGACGTTTCTCCCGTCCGCGGCAGCCCGCTCGGTCCCGGCACACCCGGGGAGGAGCCCGCCCCGCCCGCACGGCCCCTTGCCCCGGGCACAGCGCCCGGCAGCCGGCGCCGGGACTCCCGTCCCGCCCCGTCCCGTCCCGTCCCGCCCGCAGCCCCGCGGCCGCCCCGCCGCGCCTGGCTCCGCTCACCCTCGCTCCGCAAGCGTCGCCCGCTGCCCCGCGCCTGGCGCCGGCTCCTCCCGCCGCCCCGGCCGGCTGCCGGCCACCGAAACAAGCGGCGAGCGCCAAGAGGAGGGAGCCCAGCCGCAGCCGCGCCGCCATGGTCCGCGGCAGCGCCGAGGCAGAGCCGGCGGCCACCGGGCGCAGGGGCTGCCGCCGCCGTGGGCATGCGCGCCGGGAGCCGGGGGTCCGCCCCGGCCCCTCCTTCCCCCTCTGCTGCCAGCCCCCCGGGCCGTGATGAAGAAAGATACATCCCCAATTGCCCTAGTAATACCTTGCCGTCACCCAGATGCGCAAGCGCTGGGGAGCCTCGGCTGCAGCAAGGATCTGGAGAACCTGTCCCAGCAATTGGGAAGTCCTAGGCACTGCATCCACTTGTAGGTAAAGCCTCCAAAGTTGCTGCAAGAGGGTCCGGCTTTTATATAGCTGAATAAAGAACCTGCAAAACTGCAAATGCGGGAACAGCTGGTGTCACCCTACCTGTTGGATTCTGTCCAAAGACTGGCCAGGACTCACGGAGGAACCCAAGGGGGTATCTCTGCCTGTTTTCGTTTTGGCCACATACCTCTCAACAAGGCCAGATGTCTGGTTTCAAGGCCTTGCGGCATTCCTCTAAAGAAGGATAGATCTTCTGCTGGTTACTCTTACACAATAAGTCTTACAACAAAGCTTTATAAGTTGGCATCAAAAAAATAGATATTAATACTAAAATAGCAAAATATAGATGAATAATATATTGCAGGTGTGAAGTTCTGGGGCCTGAGTTGTGGACCCAAAGTTGGAGTTGACCTGTGGATGAGTCACAACCCTGCAGCATATTTGGGTTTTCCGATTGGCTTCAAGTTCCAGAGGCAGAACATGACCCACCTGTGTCTCTGCCCTCACCCAGGTGGTTGTGGCTGGGGTGGTGGGTGAGGCGAGAATTATATCAACTAGGAGCCAATTAGATGGAGGAGCTTCCTGTTGGGAGTGGCTTCTGTTGGGGCTGGCTGCATCTCGCTGAGCTCTCTCAGTGGTGTCCTTCCATGTGAAGGCCACTGAGGAGCCATCTCTGTCTGTTGTGTCCAGCAGGCGATGGTGGCACCACAG